>OX439047.1:12196871-12449898 GCA_949317995.1 Acholoe squamosa
TACTCACTCAACCTGCAACCAATCAGAGGCCTTCATTTGGTCACGTGACCTGATGAAATCACAAGGGGGCATGGCCTCATTTGCATAATACGTCACGCCCCTTGACCTGTGACATCACAGGCGACCTTGACCTTTGACCTCATTTGCATAATAGGCCATGCCCCCTTGACCTATGACGTCACAGGTGACCTTGGCCTCATTTGTAAAATAGACCTTTTTTTTGGAGGACAAATTGAAATTGATACTCCTATTGGTTTCTCTTTCGAAAACATCTGTAAATAGTCTTTTAATGAATTGAGGTCTTTATGAACATTTTGTTATAACAACGCCGCTTTAAAGAATTCACTGAAGTATAAAACCAATTTATCAGATGTATGTAAGTAGACATACCCTTTTATTAGTATAAAGAGGTGTGGGTTATTATGTAAATGAGGGTGTAACTTTTTTCATTAAGTTTACCTTGTTGGCTGTAAAATTTATATTAAAAGGATGATGATGGAGATGATGAAGGAGGAGAAGGAGGAGAAGAAGCCGCAGCAGGTGGGAGTTTCTGCAGTTTATCTCTGTGAGAACTGTGACATCACATTCAACAAAGAGAGAGAGCATCGTCTACCACAATCACCCCGCTTTTACCTTGATGCTAGTCTCTTTATATAGTCATGTTTGAGGGAGTAGTCACATAAAAGGTGTGTAAGGCGAAGCACGTTGAACTTCGGAATAACATAAGGAGTGGGTGGCGCCATCTTTTGTAAAACAGCATAGTAACAGTAATGAGTGGGTGGTTTTTTTTTTACTTTTTACATGTAGATATTGTGAAGCTAAAAGCTTGCCCCCCTTATTAAAAAAAAAGGATTTGGGGCCTTTATTTTATTTATTAAGGCAAGCTAAAAGCTTGCCCTTCTTGTTAAAAAAAAAGAAATAATAAAAAACATTCGTAAAAAGTTTTTAATGGGGGATGGGTTTACTAATATTTAAAATTTTTGGGAATTTTATAAAAATTTTATATAGCGAATAAAACAAATAACTGTTATGCAATTGAGGATTAATTGTTTATTCAATTAGAAACCTGACTACCACCAGCATGTAATTACATGAAGATATTTATCACAGTTTTAACATCTGTGATTTTACCGTATAAAATTATTTAATAAAAAGTACATTAAAAGGATCATAATGGAGACGATACTGTATGGCAGAGGCTAAAAAAGGAGAAGCTGTCAGTAGTTTACCTCTGCGAAGACTGCAACATAACATTTAAGAAGAGGAATAAAAGGTGTGTAAGAGTAACGCAAGTAAAACGATAGTGCAATGTAAGGAGGGTGGGTGGTATCACCTAGCCCAAATATTTCAAAATTATAAATCTGATATATACCAATAAATCACCATCAAGCTTACAACGCTCTAACTAGGATGAAGTATAAGTTGAAAATGTTTGTGGTGAATAATGTAAAGTATAAAAAGCATATATATGAATGTGATACTTTTTTGTAATACCTAATTAGGGGATTACCACAGTTATGTAACCCCTTATTTGATCTATTTTAGGAGATTGTTGACCCTACCTTAAGGTCAGAGCCGGGTTTACTAACATTAAAAAGGAATGAGTGTGGAAATGATGTTGGATAAAAGAGGGTAAAGCAAGCAAGTGGTTAAAAGTAAATCAGAATTTTTTTCTTAGCATTTGCTCAGTACCACCACTGCACATGCCAGATAGAAGGATATAGGAATGGTTTAATATTAGTTTTGGTAGAAAAGGGTGAAACAGGTGTCATGCTTGCAGCTCAGCTCATGGACATGTAGGGGTAAAGTTGCCAGGGGGCTGACTACCCTTAGCATACCAGCTGCCATAACAGTCGGTCGCCAGCCGACTTTGTTTTTGAGTGGTTCTGAATGTTGCTGATTTATGCTGTGGCCTGCCTCCGTTTATAACATTTCCCGGCGTCAGCTTATATACCCACCCACATCCACTAATTTACAGAAAAAGGTGTTTAAATCATACATGTACGTTAAATTTGCGCAGTCGTTGCAACGCCACCTAACACCCTGTGGCAGAATTACATCTTTTTTTTAAAAATAAAACTATGTCCTCACGTACCATATACATATGCAAGTATCACACTCTTGAATCATCAGTACTTATAGCACCCTAAACATGGCGGACTTTGTATTTTGGATGAAACAAGGAGTGGACATTGTCCACCACACTGAAAAACTAGGTGGACGCTAACATATATGGTTTATGCTAGAAATCTGTCACCACTTCACATTGTCACACCGTCTTTTTGAACAGTTAGAAAAACTATTTGGACTTATAAATCCAAAATGGCTGGTTTAGATTTATTGTGTAAATTATCCAGGGTCCCTTCTGTATAATCTTTGGACACTAGCGGCCACCCCATGTACATTTAAAATAGAATCGTCCTAAGGTTATTTTTAAATGTCAGTACGGTTTGGAAGATGCAATGTCACTTATGTAGGGATGACAGATGTCCGTTCGTTCGCACAAAGTTTGATGTGGTGGCGGAAAGCACACCCATAGTTTATTAATATTACATTACCTACTTGACCGATTAGGCTTATGTCATCTTACACCAGTAGACAGGCATAACTAACACAATAGACAGGTTCACACTGATTCTTATCAATGCAAAGGCAGTCTGCCTCATCTGAGCCCTGTTTTTGCACCAAATGCGACAGCCCAACGCCATCTTGGATTTGTATTAAAAGACCAAAATTAATGACGGGGCAGATTAATCCTTTTTACTGTTGAAAGTTGTTCTAAACAGAACCTATGATCTCTTTAAGGGGTCAAGTCCCGAATTTCCTATATTCCGGAAGAGAATGGTACACAATTCTAAACCATTCACACTCAGACTGCGCGACACTATTTACAGCACAATGTAGTGTATTTTTGGAAAACTCTAAGACCTGCTGTTAACACAAATCCAATGACTCTACAGTGAATTGCCCTGTACGCAGTACACTGGTATTTTAATGCTGATTTACAATTTAGGTTGAGAGTGTCCTGGTATTGCGCTATTTTGACCTATTCTATTTCCCCTTTGGTCCTTTCCATTTGTTCTTTTCAGAATTGTTTGATCCGTTGATCATCTAACAACCTCACCCCTTCCAAATAGATCAGCGGGTAATTGAGGGCCTAGCTATCCAATACAGTTGAAATTTGAGTGGACAATGGCATTAGGTGCAGGAGGTATTTCTGGAACTGAGTTGCCGAATTAAAATTCCTTTCTGGTATTGAGTTGCCAAATTATAATCCAAATCTCCACTTTCTCTTTCACAGATGGCTAATGCCTAATCCTTTTGATGTTCAACTTCGGGGGGACATTGTGTTGTGGAAGGACCCACCTTTTCCTTTCGTATTTCTTGTACAACATTCTCAATCAATTCACCATACTGTTCTCTCCCTCCTTAAAAGAAGGGTCTAGCCTTTATATTCAACCCACACAGAGATAAACAGGGTGCCCTATACAAAAAGAAGATATCATTGTATATTCTATTCACATAAGGTGTTATGAATAGAACCAAAACAGTTTTCACAATCTGAAAACACCTACCCCTTGTCTAAGAGTTGTCAAGAGATATAACGGATGGTTAATTTTAATGCCCCATTTCCAATGATTATATAGAATATACCAGAGATGCTGCGTTCCATCGAGAAGAATGACACATCCAATCCAACTAGCATGTGTCCACCTCTTTGGTTCTGACCTTATGCCCATTGATAAATTTCACCCTCAATAGTTCAGTCAATGCATTCCTATTTATCGCTCCAAATAAACTGGATTTACTTTGCCTCAGGATATAGCCTCCTTAATTGTGGGCAATTCTGTGCACTTGCTGGATGCCAAATAATCTGTTTTTTTTTCTCTTTTACTCTATACATCGCCAAATTAATTCCATTACGGCTCTCCCACCCAATAAAGATTGTGGGTTAGATATATGTGGATCAACACGGTAAAAGGTAAGCCCGCGAGGGGGTAAGCGGGCATACCTGCCAAATCTTTGCTATTCACTTTGTGAATGATGCAGTGATAATGGGAAAGAGATCTGACATTATAGACCGTGGGCCACTGTAGACCCCCCTGCACCCCCCGAGGACTTTTGCCAACCTATATTTCAGGAACCTGACCCTGTAAACCGCTCGTCTGCACTTCATTCACGGTTGGGTGTGGCCGTTAGGCGCTGCTAACCATTACTATAGTCAAATAAACAAGAAAAAATTACTTAGAATCAAAGTTTGCTTTACATCTACATTACTATTCCAGATTAAAGCGTATTATACCAAAGTGATAATGTTTACAGTCAAAGTAATCAGGCGATGATGTATATCTGTCATATATAGTACCGTAAAAACCTGCATCAGCTGCCTAATCGCCGAAGAGGGGCCCAAACGTTGCCTATATATAGTGAAAATACAGCCCTTTCAGAATCCTAAACAAAGCTCATCATACACTCATAAAATTCGACAAAAGTATCCATCTGAGACCTTAAGAGACCCTTAGAAGCCTTCTAGTTGAGATGTGGGTATAACCTGCCCTGGGGAAGTGGGTCAGCCTTGGTAAAATACTGATAATTCAGTTATGTTGGAGGTTTTTGCTCATTCACAATCCAGTGTTTCTTCTGCAATAATACATCAGAATGAGATCAGATTAGGAAGTGTAGACCAGATTAGACCCTCTTAGAACCTCCCTTTTTATCGAACTCCCTAGGTGACCCCCCCTACCCCCACCACCTTCCCGCATGAAACCCCATACAACTGCAATACCATAACATTGGTGTTTTACGATATGTAGTGAACATTTTGTATCACCAACATTCTCCTCTCATAGATATGTTGTACTCATTTGACTGGCAAATAGTAAAAGTTTAGATAGATCCTACCCCTTCTCACACTCTTCTGCAAAGTCCAAGGTATGTTGGCCTGAGGGGAGTATTATTTACCTTTTAAAGACAACTGCTGGCTGGAGGCAGCACCTTGAAAAGCCACTGCTGCCTCAGATCAGCACTAAAGGATTGCTTAAGGGAAGCAGTACCACATCATGGCCTCCTAATATCAGAACCCTTGTCAGCAAAGTAAAAGGTTTTGTTAAAATTTTACTTTTGAAACTCAATAAACATCATTTTAGAACAGTATATTATGCCCATTCTGCTGCCCTAGGGCATAGGGCCTGAAATTAAGGCTCCAATGACCTATTTCAAGGGCTGGTAGTTAGACGGCTAGGTGAGATTATTACTTGAATCATTCATCAACTCACATAGGCAGGTAGAGGATGGATACCGTAAAAGAGGAGAGACTGTGTATGTGGCCAACATGTTTATTCAATCCACACAGGTTGCTATTACAAGCTGGCCTTGATTCACAGTGGGCTGGCTATCCAGGCTGCAGAGAGCTAACCATGGCAGGTAGCCTGTTATTCCAAGCTATCATGTTCCATATTCTACCAACTGTGCTTCTTCTTACTTATTTATGATATAGATTTAAACTGGAAACAGAAATGCAACATACCAGATGCTTATTGCATCCATAATAACATCAAAACAAAGTTCTGTTAGAATTCAGAAGGACTGTAAATGAGGCAGAGTATAGAAACATGGGGGAAGGGAACATGCCAATGACTTGCAGATGGGTAAATCTGAGCCAATGTGCTTCTATATCCCAAACAATAGAAAATTAGCCAATGAAGTCAACTTAATGTGAAATAGAAAACAAATAGATTATCTTGGAATATGCCATACCATGTATCAATTCTTGAGGGAAATCATTTCACTGAAACAATATGAGTGAGGTAGCATTGTATATTTCATCAGACTATTTATACGCAGTAGATTTGAGGTTAGAGGACCATTATTCAGCCTTTATCACAGCTGTCTGTCCAATAGTGGTTCAAATGTAGTTTATATGCTAAGAATCTGTTAGGAAACCCTAATAGCAGTCTAGCAGTAGGACATCCACCTGAGGCACATGTAGACCTGCTTCAATTAGCAATGATAACAACTCTATTACCAATTAATAGAGTAATATAAAGAAAATTTCAATGTTTGACTAATCATAAGTTTTGGGTGCTGAAGTCTCCAACCCTATGAAATATGCTGATGCTAAGGCATGAAGGAGAAGGAGAGTGCAACTTCAATTTAATTGGTTCTTAGATAGGGGGGTGGAGGGTACATAGCACCAGTTCCCCTGGATAACTGATTAACTGGGGATCAGTCATTCAGATTCAGTTTGATAGGTGTAAACATATAATGGGCTATATATCAGGTCTGTATATAGGTCTGTATATAGGTCTGACCCTTTCCCTATTGGTGGAGGGCCCTCAATCTGCTATTCCTTTTCTTTCTCTGGAGCAGTTGGGTTTTTAGGATTCCATACTTCTTTACAGTCTTAGTCAATTCTTGGGATTCCTACATCCATTTCCTTTGTCATTTCAATATACTAGTAGTGGAATGGAGATCAACACTTCCCCCATTCTTTCATTAAAAAACATGTTTGAATAGGCCAAATAAGTAGAAAAGCTGACTTATATCCATTATATGGCCGGTTCCAGCTATCTGAGAACTCTGTGCCATTGCTTTAAGTATGTCATGTTATGTCCACTAGCCATCATCAAAATACAAACCCATAAGTTTTTCAACATGCAGGACTGAATGGCCTGCATGGTGACATCTAAGATTTTGGGTAAACCTTTACATAATAGCAAGTCTTGTTTGGTACAGGGTAGTCAGCTAAAGTTAAGCTTTATGGCAGCTATCACACAATACATAGGTTTGCATAAGTCCGGTTAAAGTGGATATCTATTTAGGCTTGAGGGGAAACACCTAGCTGCCTCACCAAATCAATCATTTATAAGTCTATGTTTCTGCTTGTTTCAAAGGATATTGAATCTTATTTGTGTTATTATGAATTGTAGGGAATGAATGGAACTGCCTGCTGAAATACCATCTTCGTGAATATTAATCAGTAAGCATGTGGGGCATCCAGCATATTTTATAGAAATCCTTTCATCATCACTATGTCATCAACTAAAACTTGAGACTTTCTGTGTGTATTGCATGCCCAGTAGGCTACATACAGAGTCATGGTCCATGTTATTGCAGTTAACACAGACCACGACTCAATAGGTTTAGAGGGAGCCCACCCTCATGAATATCAATAGCCTGTGGGAGGAGAGGGGTATAAATATAGAACATTTATCTATCCAATAATGGCCAACATGTCCCCAGCTACAATTTGGCACAATTTGTAGGTCTCTATCTTGATTATTAAAGAAGTTATGGCAAAAATTGCATTTTCTGTGAGATGCCAGAATTATTTGATATCTTTTGAAGTCAACATATAACATACAGTGCAATCTACCTTAAAATCTAAAAACCATTTTCTCCTATTACAAGATACCTCAGTGGTCAATTTAAGCCCAATGATAACTACTTTAGTCTGTTCTGAAGTCAATTCATCAATTTTGTTAAAAAGATATCGTGAAATATTTGAAATAAAATTGAAAATATTCATGCATATTTAATATATCTGAATTAGAGACATTCAGGTTGTTGGACACTGGGACAATCAATAAGCATTGATTTGGTTCTAGGCTGACCCTTCTAGCTTGATTATTAAGGAAGCAGTAACCAATCAAATGATTGCTGGGTGATCACAAAAAAATTTATAGGTTAACAAACATAATACGTCCCAACGGTCACACCCACCTGTGAATCAAGTGCAGACAAGTGAATTTGTATAGCTGACATACAGGTCTATCAGGGAAGAGCTGTCTTATAAAATCCCCAGGGGGGTGCAGGGTCTTGCTATCCAGCCCATGGACTATTACAAGCAGCAAGGAATTGCTTATGGAAATTCATATCACCAGACATTCTCTATATAATGGGACTGTAACATTACTGTTGCTTCCATTCACGAATCCCCCAGGAAGGACTTTATAATTTGTAATGTAATCCTGTTAGGCAATCATCATAAAAACAGTACTGTTATGATTTCAGGACCAGTACTTTGTAACACTTTCACTGTGCATCTAACTGTTCATGTACCCTCTAATTTATTGATCAACTTTCTCCTAATAGGCTTTAACTCCTGTGTCTGCAGGGTCATATTTCCCAGCTACAAACTCCTTTATTTGAGTAGAATAATACAGTTATTTATCGTAAGTATCATACTGATTACACAATATTGGGATTTACTCTGTGGAAGGGATCAGTGAGAATACTCTGAAGATGGAAAGTTCACCTTACCAACCACGCAGCCCCTTTTTCCAATTCAACCTTGCAGCCCCTCTATGTGACCATCTCAAAGCCAGCAGCTGCCTACCCTACTCATGTTTCCCCATACTGTTACATATCGATTCTATTTGCTGCCCTCTTGCCCCCAATACCATTGCCTACACAGTTCCTGGAACATGAGTCCAGTCTTTGATTGTGTGGAATGGAAATGAGTCATATTCTGTATCAGTCACTCACCACTTCTCTCCTAGATTGGCTAAGCCTGGAATTGACATGGTGAAAAAGATGTGCCAATTTTGATGATAAAGATTACCAGCAAAGAATTAAAAAGCTAGTAATGCATCAGTAATTGTCTTGATTGTTTGCAAGAAACTGTAATATCTTATGTAATCTAACTAGCAATAAAATGAACAAACGAACTGATATCAACATGTTTCATTAATTAACCCATTGAGGACTAGCATTGACTATAGTCGACACCATGGTAGGCCTAACATCGACTATAGTCGACACCATGGTAGGCCTAGCGTCGACTATAGTCGATGCCCAATATATAGGATTAGTATAGGAATTGAAAATGGGCTCGTCCTCTAGGAACTATACTTTTTTCAGAGGCCGTCCCCATGGCCGGGGTGACCAATTTTGGTCTGTTCTTAAAGGGTTAAACTAGATCAGGTAGTACTTGTCCAAAATCTGCCAGAGATGTATTGTTATTCCTATTACTTTTTTGTTCCAGTGTAGATGAGTTGAGTGGAGGAAGGGGATACCTTGTTGGGTGTTTTTCGGTATTAGGGTCAGGGTATCTCAGCTTCTCAGGACACTTTTTTCCACCTTGAAAAGACGTCACATGTCACATTCCGGATCCGAATAGTCACAATGAAAAGATGAACTATGTCAATATTTTGTACATCTAGTTTTCTTTTCTGTATGGGATGAAAGGGACCTCTATACATACGTGTGCAGTGAGTTGATATGGGAGGTATCAATGAGTGGTATGTTTCAGGGCTGTTTTGACCCCTTGCCCTGGAGGCCATTCCCTTGTGTTACTCACATTTCTCACCTTTATAGCATTGGTCCACATTGAGCCCCACAACCTCTCTACTCATTATCCTGACAAATCGAATTGCTCTGATTTTCCTTCAGGGCTCTAGTTTGCCATTGAGCTCTATTACCACATCCCCAAGAATGCCCCTTGCCCGAGGCAAACTCCTAAATCAATCCCATTTACTGCACAAAGCAAGTTAGAAATTGATTTAGGACAAATACACTGGTTCCCTCCTTCTTGCTGTCCTGGGAACCCTACAGGTAACTAGCCATGTTCCCCTAACACCTCAATCTGTCGTCATTCGCCTATACCAAAACTCGATATTTTACATCAGATTTGACTTCCATTATCAGTAATTGATAAATTGTGGGTAATGAGAATGACAGGCGAATTCATACTCCACCTAGTGGTGGCTCCAAGTACTCACCATACTCTCAAGGACTCAGCCCCGTGGTTCCACCTTCTGCTAAATACTTAGCACCTCTGAACCCCAGTTGCAATGGGTGACACACTTTACCTTTTCTCACTTGGCATTCAAAACAATACGCCTTATAAAATTTACATATTTAATCCATCACTATCACCGTCTAAAGTGACCATCTGACTTCCAGGATGAAGCATACTAATACTACACCATCTACTGCTGCTCTAAGGCGGTAAGGCTAAAAAGACTACTTCTACAGACAATTTAAGTGACCGTGTAACAAGCCTCGAGGACGATGTCCTCGCAATCAGGTCTCAAAACAATGAAATCCTCGCTGCCATAAATGGCATTAAACCTTCTGCTACACAGCCCACAACTGCACAAGTACAGCCACAGGTCAGTCATATCCCACTTCAACAGAGTCAGTACCTGTAGTACAGACTCCGTTCTAGAAATACTCATTTTCCATGGCTCTACACATATTAAAACAGGTCTAAATGTCCTAGACCTTTTAGAATATTTGTTTGGCCTGTCACGGCTTATGAAAGACTGCCATACTCCGCCCCAAGATAAGCCCTGTACAGCTGAGCATATCATGGACATAATAACAGCGGGCAAAGATTATCAGTGGGAGCAGATATGTGATTGGTCAGAAGAAGTCCTTTCTTCCATTGATGATGAACTATTCACTTGGCAGGACAGTGCATCTACCGGTTAATTGAGGTCAGAGGTTGCCAAGGTCAGAGCAGGTAAACTCTACCCCACCGCCAACATAGCTGAAGCCTCACTCAAGAAAAATAAGTCCAAGTCTAAAACAGAGTCTAGAAATCAGGCCACTTCTCAGAATCAGACTAAA
Organism: Acholoe squamosa; assembly: GCA_949317995.1. Taxonomy (NCBI): domain Eukaryota; kingdom Metazoa; phylum Annelida; class Polychaeta; order Phyllodocida; family Polynoidae; genus Acholoe; species Acholoe squamosa. The sequence goes on from OX439047.1 coordinate 12,207,447, forward strand.
CCTGATATACAGCCTATACAGACCGCTGCTGCTTCACAACCAGCCTACAAAGTCTCTCACAGCTCAGCTGGTCGCACTGATGTACCCTGTCAGGCTTACAACACTAAGACTGGCTGCACTAAGCCTGACAGCCATATAGAAAGGTGGTATACAGTACGGCCACCACTGCACCTGGTGCAGGCACAATATGCAGAAGCTTCATTTCCATAGCTTCACAGCCTTCTGCTGCAAACAACCAGGAAATAAAGAGCCCTCTTTTCAGGCCTGAGCAGGATTAGCCTGGCTCTTCCTATGATACTGCTGACATGAACTTGGACACAGACTTAGCCACGTCTATCCCTGCTGATGAGTGTGATAAAGCTACCTCCTCCAAGTTTAGGCCTAATGCTCCCATATTTAGGCCCATGTCAGATACCAACACTCCAGACAATACCTGTACAGTAGACCACTCTCCATGTACTATTCATATAATAGAGCAAATGGATCAGGTCTTTAGTACGGCTAGTCCAGCTCGCAGGTCCGTCCCCATAGCTATTCGCTCCTATCAAAGCCTCGTTTTGGCCGTTAAGGGTTACTGACCTTTGGGATAGTTTCCCTCAATATGCTAACTATATGACACTATGAGAGAGACCTGCTTGCCCAACAGGTTAGGCCCCAGACTCACATTACCTTCGGGCCTCAATCTGGATGTCTGGGAAAGCAAATTACAAGGCTACCATGACTACAAACTATATGACTACTTACACTATGGTTGGCCAGTGGGCTACACTGCAGATACACCACCCGTCTCTACTGAAACAAACCACAGCTCAGCCCTTAGTTACCCTACTCACATAGACAAATTCATCAAAAATGAACTAGAACTAGGTGGACTGCTTGGGCCTTTCACATCGGCTCCGTTTACACCCTGGTGCAATGTAGCACCTCTGCTCACCCGACCAAAAAAAGAGACCTCCTCTAGAAGAGTGGTACTGGATCTATCTTTCCCTGATGGTAAGGGCATGAACAGTGGTGTCACTAAAAACTATATCGACAGACAGCATCGACCTTACACCTTGCCTTCCAGCATCGACCTTACACCTTGCCTTCCATCACTGACCTTGTCAATAAAGTCTGTTCCCTTGGACAAGGCTCTTATATGTACAAGGCGGACATGGCTCGTGCTTATAGACAGTTGAAAATCGAGGTGAATGACTTACCACTACTCACCATGAAACACAGAGGCCTCTACTATATAGACACTTGCCCCTCCTTTGGTGCCAGGCTTTCCAGCTTAGCCTGTCAATGCAGTACCTCGGCTATTGCCTACCCCTTTGCTAAACAAGGGAACTGGTCCTTGAACTACCTCAACGACTTCTGCAGGGCAGCTCAAACTTATTCAGACTTCCTAAGTCTGACAGCTGAACTCGGCGTTTAGGTTTCCCCTAAAAAGTGTGAACCTCTGACCCAGATCATGGACTGGCTGGGATTCAGACTCAATACAGTAGAAATGACCCTTACTATACCTGACTCTAAACTGCAGGAGGTTATTGATGAGTGCAAATGCTGGGAGAGGGCCAAATTTGCCACTAAGAAGCAACTTCAGTCGTTGATAGGCAAATCATCTCACATTTCAAAATGCATCCCTACCTCAAGGAAGTTCATGTGTAGGGTACTGGAGACTCTAAGGAACACTCCAGATGCCGGTATGGTCTTCCTTCACGACCCATGCAAATATGACATATCATAGTTTGTTAAGTATGCCACCCTAGCTAATGGCATACACCTCCTACTACCACCCACTGAAACCTACTCGTTAGAATGTGACTTAACACTGGTGGGCGGGGGTGGCAACTGAGAACAACACTACTATACACTACAATATGACGAAGCACACATAGAAGCCTACAAGCCCATACACAGGCTCGAAGCTGTAAATCTCCTTATTGCTTATCGTACACTGGTACCCAAAAATAAGCATGGCTTTAGGATCATAATATATATGGACAACCTAGGATCCCAACAGGCCCTAGTATCAGGCAGAACTCATTACAAAGTGTTATCTGCCTGTGCGAGACAGTTGTGGCTTGAGGCTACTACAAATGAACACACACTAGATAGTAAACACAAGAAAGGCAAACTTATGCCTCTGGCAGATGCACTGTCCTGCCAACATGACCCAGCTAAAAGAACCTAAGCTCTAGCTGAAATTGTGACAAGGAATCTCACCAAACTCAAACCCGCCCTTCCTCACCCTATGTTTGATATAATTTGATTCTATACATTTCAGGCCTTACTCTGGGAGACCAGGCTATAGCCTCTTTCCAGGCCTCGGTTTCAGAGGCCACGGCAGTAAACAGACAAGCTACCTATTACTTAAACTTCGCTGTGTCCTACAACACAGACATATTACATCTATCACCTCAGGCTGCTGCCCTATATCAACAATATCTGGCCAACTCACTGTCAGTGCCTTCATCCCATAGGAACTATATATCTGGGGCCAAACTTTGGATACTAACACATGGAGGCAACCCCTCTTCATTATTATTATATGAATCAGTGGGGGTAGCTAAGGGAGCAGTTAGACTCTCACCATATGAGACGGTACCAGCTCCACCATTACTACCCCAGCACTTAGTTGCAGTCTGCACACTATTGGATACTATACCAAACACATTACACTACAAAGCAGCCCTTGTATGGGCTTCTTTACCTTCCTTAGAGTCTCTAATCTCCTCACCCCCATTGCCTCACTGTGGTCTGGCCTACATACCTTACTCAGGAGAGACGTAATACTGACTGAAACAGGTATTAATATAGTGATATGGTCATCAAAAACTATTGGACCAAGAGATGCCTCGGTATTCATATCCCTACCTTCCATCCCGTCATCTCCAGCCTGCCCTACTAAAGCCTGGGTAGTATGACGTACCATTTTATTATTCCAATAATCTTAACATATTACTGTATTGATCAAAGAATATATAAGAAATTAATACATTGAATGTCCATATGAGCGTTCATGCTCCACTGAACACCAGCTATGTCAAATATACATAGGTTATAAGACCAAAGGAACCAACCTCATGGTCCACTGCACAATATAATGATTTGATGGTCAAAGCACACCGACCTAATCGTTCACTGAGCACAAACAATAGTGTATATAATGTTGTTAAGTCAATGCAACCAACTGTCATGGGTGGCTGAGCACTGCTGACGCCGTCATGGGTGTCTGAGCACCAAAGACTGAACAATACGTTATATAAGTAACAACGCCATAACCTTCCAGTCACTCTAGCGTTGCTTCAGAGCAACCCAGGTCAAATATGAAAGCAGTTATGTAACCGCCATAAGAAGATGGTCAAAATGAGCCCAAGATCAAGGCCCAACTCCTATTATTAAGGAAGTTAACCGGGACTGTTTAGACCTCCGAATGCGCCACAGACAAACCAGCGCAAGTTATGCGCCTGGAAAGCGGGGAGTGGAAATCTTACATATTCAACTTCGCGCATGCGCAATATGAAGGTTGTAGATGCAGAAACAACTGAGTTATAAGGGTCTGAACATGCCAAACCGGCCAAGACAATGGGGGACGCGGCAGCGTCTATGGGGGTCCTTTGTGCACCCACTGAGATATGAAAGACTCCCCTCTAACTACTAGAGACTAGGGCAGATGCCACTGGCTCCAGTCAGTCTGGAGGGCCAAGCCAGGGTATGGGTACTTATACCCCTGGCAGGCACCTCTTGAAATCAGAATCACCAGAACCTCCATTGCAGTAACATCTCCAGTCCAGCTCTCCTCTACCTGCTATAGCTCTGCACTATTATTACACAGGTGGAGTGGAACATTACTTTATACTTTTTAACCAACTGTATAAGTACTGTGTGTGGAAATTACCTGTATATTAACATTTGTATTGCTGATACATAACATGTTCTGTCTAAGCTGAATAAACCAGTCATAACTGGAATAGCACTAATAAGAGCTTGATATTCTTACTCTCTATATACCACTAGTCATATGATATTTCTCATATAACAACTTGATCATGCACAATTACTAGTATGACAAAGTGGTGGAGAACATCCTACTAAGATCCCAAATTACACAAGCTCTTATCAGTCAAGCTGGCAGAACAACACACAAAAACCTTACATAGTCAGGGACCTGCTGAAGAGGTCTCCCTTACCCCTAGATCTAGGAGACCCACCGAGGGCAACTCAGCCTCCAATACAGCAGACCAACACACAGTAAACCCCACTCCACCCACCCTGTCTACTCAGGCATCAATCAGTTCTCAGGGATCCAACAGTTCTCAGGGATCCCTACAGGACGCCCAACTTACGCTATCTACCTCTGAGGAAGAAGGATCTGTCTGCGGGTGGATCCACACCCATATCTAGATCTTCCACCCCAGCACCTGCCTCTGATAGCCACTCCTCCAGAGACACATCTCCCACACCCTCCATCATGGACACCGATGAAGGCCTTCAACCTAATCAGATAGCTGAGAAGATAAGGGCCTATGAAAAGGCCATCCAAGATGCAGTTACTGCCCTAGAGACCACAAAGTCCCAGCAGGAGGAGAGGGAGAGGATCCTCAGTCAACAATTGGCAGAGAGGAATGCGGCGATAGACACCCAGCAGAAGGCCATGGAAGACCAGCAGAAGGCCATGGAAGACCAGCGGAAGGCCCTAGATAGGCAGCAACAACAGGTAGCAGATCTCATGAAGTTGGTATCAACCCAGACCTCACAGCCTCCCACACCCACCACTACACCATCTGCCTCTGGATCCAAGGATGACGTCATGATCTCCATGATGTCCAACATAACCAAGATCCTAGACAGAAAACAACACGACAACAGGAAGATCAGACAACACGAGGTAACCAAACCCAAAACCTTTTGTCACCCATTACCACTCATGTCAACAGCACTATTTATTGATCACAAATTCCCAGAGTATCTGAAGGACAAGTACAAAGTAACAGACAGTGACACCATGGTAACATATTTACCCAAGTACCTTGAAGGACAAGCATTGGCTTGGTTTGAATCCTTCAAGGAAAGTGCCACACCTGATAAGTTGACATGGACCAATTTAGTGCATGAACTAAAAGAGTATTTTGCTACTCGAAACAATATCATCTCCAGGACTGCACTCCGTGCACAAAAGGCAGATGAACCTATCCTAGACTATGCATGCCATCTCAGAAAAGTGTGTAATGCCCAACGCCTAAAGGATGAAACCTTACTCAGAACATTTACCCAAGGCATGAGGCCCTGGATATCTGTACCTCTTGAAAACAAGAAAATAGACTCTTTTGACCAAGCCCTAGAACTAGCCTTAAAGGGTTGAAACCCAAGATAAATCTAGGAAAGAAAGGGATGGAGAGTCTAACCCACAGCCTACTAAGAAAAAGGTCCAGGAAGTTCAGAGGAAGAAGATGTTAACCTAATGTCTAGTGCCCATGTAAGGCAGCAGGAAGCAGGTAGATATAGAGGAAATAACTATGACCCCAACTACCACTCCAATAGAGGTAGAGGTAGGGGGGGTAACAGCAACAACCGGGGGAGTCACAACAGTAGAAAAGACAACAGCTCATCCAACTCCAACAATAGTAACTCTTCATACAGTGATAGGGGAGATAAAACTCCAAGTAATGGCAGATCATATAACCAAGGATCAAACAGCAAGAGCCATAATCCACATAGGAACTATAACAGTGGATCCTACAACAACAATGGTTCCTACAACAGCCAGGGTTCCAACAACTCTGGTTGCTACAACAACAACTCTGGATCCTACTCCAACCAGGGGTCCAGCAACTCTGGTTCCTACAACAACCAGGGATCCAACAACTCTGGATCCTACAATAACCAGGGTTCCAACAACTCTGGTCACTACAGCAACTCTGGTCAATATAACCAGGAATCCAACTCACATCAGGAGGATTACAAGCCCAACACAAGAGGTTACCAGGGGAACCAGCAGAGTAACCCCCACATACCACCTCACGTGATGGATCAAATCTCCAAACTTCTGGTGGCAAACATCTCAGCCACCCCACAGAACCAGGAAAACTAGGATGTCACAGTGCCGATGGGCCAGTGCACTGTGACACCCCAAATACAAACAATCACTCAGGATTAACAAACATTCAACCAGAGACAATTGCTAGTGCCAATCTACCATCTAACAGACAGAGACGTCCATCAGTGATACACATCACCTCACCAGATTCATCATCAAAGTATACAGGTGAGAGTACCAAGCTTTCTATTGTACTTCTTCAAAATTGCTGTATGATGTTTCAGATGTACAATGTTTGGTCGATAAAGGTGCTACTATCACCTGTGTCAGACAAGCATTCCTCATGGATCTCCAAAAGAGATTCCATATCCAACTAAGGAAGTCAAAAATCAACATCCATTTGACAGATGGATCAGTGTGTCATGTTAGACATTCAGCTATGCTGAATTTTAGAATCCAAGGTGTCAGATTCCAATACCAATTTGCTGTAATTCCCAACCTCACACAGCCCTTTTTTCTCGGCACAGATTTCTTAAGCACTACAAAATCTCAAATTAAATTCAATATTGATCCTGAACAAATTCTCAAACCCATTAGGGCAGTGAGGGATTTTACCATCCCTCCATTCTCTGAATTTGCAGTATTGGGTAAAGTCACATCTACTCCATCACTGCAAGGCAAAACTGGAGTAGTAGATAACCTCCAGAGAAATAACAATGCCCCATATCTAGTTCAAAGGGCAGCAGTAACCACCAGGGAAAATAACAAACACCCCCTAGTGTTACTCAACACCAGCAGGCGCCCACATAAAATCAAAAAGGGTGCCATCATAGCTCTATTTCAGGAAGTCAAAGAATCTGATTTAGAAAAACCCCAACAGGTGTCAGACACTAACCCACACAATTACTAGTATGACAGTAAAATATGCAAACTATGTGCCATCATCTCCAACTCACCAACATTACATGAGCTGCACTCTTAGACATTGAGTGCACCTGCGCCATGGGCTTCTCAGGTCACTCCCTCAGAAGAGGTGGTCTTTAATCGGCTCTAGTTAGTGGATGTGACAAACAGGCTGCCTCACACCACAGCACCTGGTCATTCACTTCTGGTATGAGACCTTACATACTGAGCCAACATACCCTATTAGTCTCACAGTGCCTCAGAGACTTATTTGCACCTTGATATGTTGACTTACCATATATGTTATACTTAAACTTTATATTATGGACTATGAACATTTATCCATTGTTTGTAACATACAGTACAAATTAGTGCCTTACCTCATTTACATAGTCAACTCTAAGATACAAACCGGTATCTCATTAGTTTAGTTACATGTTTATCATATACCGTATTTCCTCGTGTTAGTGTAATAAAACTCCACTTAATGAAGTTTCTGTACAGCGTTCTTATTATCAGTAATTGATAAATTGCGGGTAATGAGACTGACAGGCAGATTCATACTCCACCTAGTGGTGGCTCCAAGTACTCACCAGACTCTCAAGGACTCAGCCAGTGGCTCCACCTTCTGCTAATCACTGAGCAACTCTCAACCCCGGTTGCAATGGGTGACACACTTTACCTTTTCTCACCCGGCATTAATAACAATATGCCTTATAAACTTTCCCACGACTCCCACCCTCTTTTAATGGTGTGGTTTTCATAAAACTCAGGACTTTGTAGTACCTTGATATGTTGACTTACCATATATATATATATATATATATATATATATATATATATATATATATATATATATATATATATATATATATATATTATACTCAAACTTTATACTATGGACTCTGAACATTTATCCATTGTTGCTAACATACGGTACAAGTTAGTGCCTTACCTCGTTTACATAGTCAACTCTTAGATACAAACTGGTATCTCATTAGTTTAGTTACATGTTTATCATATACAGTATTTCCTTGTGTTAGTGTAATAAAACTCCACTTTATGAAATTTTCTGTACAGTGTTCTCATTATGCGGTTTGATGCTCTATTGTGCGATCAATGCATGCTGATTGATGATGTAATCGAGGTTTCTCATTCTCAAGGCAATATAATTTTTTTTCTAATTTGAAATGTTCAATCTTCTGTCTGCTCTGACGTCTTTCTAAACCTTTCTTATATTACATCTCCCTCCCTTTAATTGCTGCCTTCTAACAAACACCAGCCACCTACCATACACTGTAAAAATAACTGTTGAATCTACCACGGGACTTTGTAAAACTAAACATTAAATCACTGTAATTGTATTTCGGTGAATCAGTATATATTTTTTTATAAGAAGTCCCAGCTGGCAGTATGGTGTTTAACAAATGCATAAGAAATCTCTGTGAAAATAACAAGCGATCTTTGGCAACTTTGGGATGAGTATTCAATCATTACTTTGACAACCTTTTTTTAATAGTGCAACCATATTGCTGTACATGCTGCTTCACATCAACCTGATTTTGCCGCCCTCTTGCCCGTGATGCTATTGCTGACTCAAATATTTTGTATGTGTACAATAGGAATGACTCATATTTCATATCAGTCCCCCACAGTTGCCTTCTTGATAGAGTAAACTGAGAATCCACAGACTGTATGATTATTTCGTAGTTCTTTGAAAGTTTAATTTACTAAAGTGTCTAACCATTCAAAGGCAGACGCAGTAAGTGAACAGATTCAAGAAGGCCTGCTGCAGGGCATGAACCTTGGACTTAGTCTACAATATGCTGACCCTGTGGCTGTGCCTGCTCATCTCAATTCCAATAGGGCAGGCATTTCCTCATATTTCCCCATTGACTTCCACATTTTCACCCATTCTGTTCATACCAGCACCTTCTTATTAGGATGCCTCATATATAGCAGTCCAGCCAAGCCTAGGCAAAAAGAAAGTTGTGTTTCCAGTAACACGACCAACCCTAGCAAAACAGGGCCAAAAAAAAATTTCTTTTGGACTTTGGAGAAATTTGTCATTTCTTTTAGGAATTTTTCTTAATTATTAGAAAGTTATCACACTTTGTGGAGGACTTATATATCTTTTTCATTCCTTTTCTTTTTCATATACCTACCTTCTTTAACAGTTGTCAACCTTTTCCATCATTATTTTGCAATGAAATCAAAGAATTTGATACACCCATTATTATGTGCCCTAACATTCCCTATACATATGTAAAAATTAAAAGAATTAAATAAAATTTCCGACCTACCGACCCTACCTTTTCAAGCCATGTTACTGGAAACAAACAATTTATTTTTGGTCCTAGATAGGGTTTGATTGTATTGGAACACAGAGTGGGCAGTGGGTGGTTGGCATTGCCATACTTGTCTGCATAGTTGTACTAGGCTGTTCTGCAGTACCATGGTAGCCCATTTTAGCACCTGCATGGCTATAAGTTTCGAGACACTTATCTGAGAACATGCTTATAAATCTGAATACTGTTTGTGGTCCTTGAGTTTTCAAATCCCCAAACGCTGGTTTTTAAATGAGACCGGTGCTTCTCTGAGATCATGATGCATAAACTAACCCATACGGTTTGTAGAAGGACGAGGGGGTGATTTAGGTATCAGTGTTAATTTAAACAACTTCAATTTTTGGGCATATGATACTCATAAGTTGCTAATGTCTGTACTTTGTAGAGAGAAGTAACAAAGGCCATGATACCATCATTGTTATGATACCGTCATGATAGATTTCCAATACAGTTACTGGAGCCATATCTAGACCTTGGCAGAGCTTGGGACTTCTAAGAAGGAACTGATTTCACATTCAAAAGCACGCTAATGCCCTAGTTACTTGGCACACAAAATAATGTTCTACGTGACCCTGTTGTGAGATGTGAAGGGTCCCATGAGAGCAGTGGATAGTGTCATAGCTTTCCATAAAGACTCAATACTGTGCAATACAGGTATTGTGCTCCCCTAATTCCTTCCAATATGTATCATTTTGCTATTTGTTCCTTTCAATTTGCTCATTTCCCATATTCATTTTTTTTTGTTTTTTTATAAGATCTAGTGCCCTTTTTCAATGTCACTATGGTCTCCAGATGGAGCATTGCACAGCTAAGGATAAACCCTGGGGGCATACTGTGAACAAGGTATTTAATGGTATTTACTATTGGGCATTGTGTAGCCAAAATCTAATCCTAATCCTTACATTCACCCTCACCCTCTCTGCACAGTACCCATGGATGGCCAATTATTTTCTTTTTGGTGTTCCAATTGTATTTTCTGGAGCAACACAGACGTATATTGGTAAAAGGTAACATCCAATAAAAAGTACCCAAACAGTGAGCACAGACTTGAAGCACCTTCCTCTTGTTAAGGAATTGTTGAGAAAGATGGCTCTCAATTGATTTGATGTGTTTATATGATTAGATTATGTTTCTGTTGTATTCACGTCCATTGTGAACAAAACCTGGAAAACCATGTTTTTTGGCCTTGATGCAGCCAGAGAATAAAGCATTGGTAGGCTGTGGGCCTGCAGTGTAGCATTTTGAGTACCATTTCTCATATAGGGGGTTTTCGTCACAGACGCCTCACAATTTTCTTTGTTGCAATTGTCTGGTGTTACCCAGTTGAATTCAATTACTTGGGAGAGCCTTGTTTTTGTCAAATAGGTGTTACATCTGGTTGTTTATCAAAGATTTTCTGAAGATTCTCTGCAGACCTTGAAAAATTGTGCCATCAAAGTTTAGGAATCCGATCAAATTTCTTTCGCAGTCCAAAGATTATACCCCCTAGTATTGCTGATGTGGTTAGATTTGGTTAAGTTGGCCTCATTTTGATGGAAACAGTATAGCTTGATTGAATCAGCAAGCCTCTTAGACTGGGCAGGTGCCTGCCATGTTGATTTTGGGCGATATAGGATACACTCATATTCGTGAGGCGTCTGTGACGAAAACTCCTGTTGAACAAAATTCTCTCAGGCGAGGACCATATGCTGCCCTAAGGTCAAAAATGGATTGAACTGTGCAGATATGATGTGCCCCAATTATTTTAGGGCATTTGCTCCATGTTCTGTTGATTTTATTCAAGAGTTGGTGGGTCTAAATTTGTGTTTGTCCTAAAATTGCTTCACATTGCTCCAGAAACTCCCACCTGTACATGGAATGAGGGTATTTAATTGACTTTTCTGTGGTGTATATAATGCTTTGTACTCCTATTTATCAATTGTGTGTGTTATGATTAGAATCCCATTACTTATTAAGCCACAACAAACACCAAAGTGGCGAAATGAGTTTTCGTCACAGACAACTCCGACGGAAATGAAATTCTGGTCTTGTAATCTTGCAAAGCATCATCTATACAATATCTATTCTTGGTAGACTATGATACATTATTATTTATTGTCCTGACCTAAACTAATTACATTTCCAGTATATTTATCTAAATTTATTGCATTTTTTAGTTTTCGTCACAGACGCCTCATTTCAACATTTTCAGCCCCAAAAAATATTTTCAGTCCATATAACCAACTAATACTTTACCACAAGATGAATATCAGAAATGAATACAGTGAATTTCATCAAATAAAGGTGAAAAAACACACCATTTAAACGGTCATAGGTCAACTGTTAATGTATCTCTTATTTTGCTTTTCACTCATACTTAAAACCGTTGATACAAAAAGTCAGTGATGGCTAGTGATCATTTCTCCCATATGCACTGGCTTTACCATGTCGCAGGATACAAGGGTAGGTTCACCATAAGACGGCCATTCAATAAGGAATTTGTAGTAGCTATGATTCTTTAAGACTAATAGATCTTCAGGTTTCCCCAATCTACTCATAGAAAGGCAATTATTAGGGCTTTTATACCTGTTATCTTTCTGAAATCCATGTGTAATTTTTATATCTTGTTTTTCAACATTTCTGAGAACATCCCAATGGGTTCATTTTAACCTTGAGGCATTCACTTTGCACCTTGAGATATCCACTTGGTATGCACTCGTTTAATGTAGCTATTTCAATCAAACTACCATTTCAACATTGTGTAAATGTCTTACATGGACATACACTAGAATGACATTATTAAAACTACTGTGTGATTATGAAAATGGATTTTTTATAGTAGCTGTATAAGAGTGACGATTTCAGACAATGCTGTGCCCATCGATACTGCAAATCCCATAAAAATTAAGATATTAATCCTTAATCTCCATTAGGGAGATTAAGGATTAATTTTTCTGTTGGATCGTGACGTTTTAAAGCTTGCCAGAAAGCAGACGCTCCACGGATTCTAAATGACTCTAATGATCAACTATATAACGTAATGTGCAACAATTTTGAAAGAAAGTGCAAATAGCCATCAGAACTGGTGAACGGCTGCATGACTGTCAGACGTTGTAGGTGCTTTGTTTACAGTCAGATGGTGACGATTCAAAGTTTGCCAGAAAGTAGACGCTCCAAGGATTCTAGATCAAAAAGAATTTCTCATTTGGCCATACATAGATCCATGACCATGTGTTCTCAATTGTCAGTGCTGTATCATCAACTTAACCATATATGAAATATGAGCATATAACCTAGTGAACTACTGCACAGGTCGATTTCCTATTAGCTGTCCCTCCCCAACCCTATTGTGACTATATCCCCAACACTTGTCAAGGTTTTGTCAGTTGGTAGGGTAGGGGGTAGACCTTGTGCATCTTTAGACTTTGCCCAGGTTTTATTATGTCAACATCAAGTGTCAGTGATCAATGGGGGGGTGCTGCATCCATTTCAACCGGTGCACCACTGGTCACAATGGAGAGCAACTCATCTGGGGAAGGGGAGGCTCTTTGGACTGTAAAAACACTGACAAAGCAGCAAAAAAAAAGAATGCCTGACGAAGCAGGACTATCTGATGATGATACCGAAAACTGAGGGTCACCGAAGAAGCCCACCAACGGCCAGTTCCAAAACAACCACTGGCAGTACTACTGGGAAAACCGCAAGTCCGGTAGAAGCATCTACTTCCAGCGAATCCAGAACCAAGGATCCGGAAGACTGGAAGGTCAGTAAGAACAGGTGGTCTGGTTCTCGGCAACTCAAGAATCTCCCAGATTCTGCTAGAGCCGACCCGAAAGCCAGCACCTCAGCCACCGGTAGCAACGCCAAGGAGGTAGTTTCCTCGAATGAGGAATCGGTACACGAGTCCTCAGTAGAGTACGATGAGAAGGCCACTCCATCTACTCAAACCGAGGCCGAGCGTTGGGCTAACGCCAAATCCGGATTCAAAACCCGGATCCCAATGTGTTTCTCAGACTGTGCATACGGAGTAAAGAAGGATAGTTCTACTCTGTATGCCTGTCCGGATACAGTGAAGAAGAATGGTGAATCCGACGATGAGGATTGGATGCGTCTTTCAGACGAAGATCCCAATCCGAAAGCCTGTGGGGACATCTGACGACGAACACCTAGGTCCGTATATAAGGGCCGGGGCTCACCCGCTACGTCAGAGGCCCTCCTGGCCTCTGATCATGTAATATCATAAATCATTAGCTGCCCTTGTACCATCTTCCGGGTAGCCGTAAGTGTCTCATGTAATAAATCATCCATTGGCATACACTTGAATTACCACCTTGCTCCTTCTTTTCTGATTAGTAAGGCCCAAACCACCAAATCCGTAAGACTAAACCATTACACTACCATGCCATGCACCATGGGTATTCTCCTAAGTATTTTGCTATGGTTTCTTCTTTTATACTGTGCACATAAATCTGTATCACTGAACCACCCTGAAAACAGAGGAGGGAAGAATTGGACTCACTGAATTACTCAAATTTAGGAGTGTAGTGATGAGGTCCACACACAGAAGGATGACCTTTACCTAGAAGACCATGTGCAGCAGGAAATATTGACTTTTTTGGTGCATTGTGTTTAAAAGGGCAACAGAATCCATATAGCAGGAGGCACATTTTTAAAACCACTTATATTGTAATTAAAAATCTAATTATCCACATCCATCAGTTCATGCAATAGCTCAATACAATGTATTTGACTAGGGGAAATATATTAGGTCTGATATGTTAGCATTCCTATGATGTGGTTACCATTGCAAAAAGATAGCTATTCAATCCACCGAAATATTCAGTAAGCCTCTTGTTTAGCCAATAAATAGGGCAACGATGAATTTACTTTTCTTGAGGTTTAATCTCAAATTATGCACTTTACCTAGAACACTGGATTTTTTTTCTCACTGCTGGATGTCCCAGGGGCAGGGGGATGGGGGTCTAAGCTTCCCCATACAGTGAAAATGATATAGCACAATTTGAGAATTTCATAAATATTTTGATGGGATCATGAATGACGATATAAATGCTAAATTCTAGGACCTTAAGAGACCATCAGAAGTGATATTGTTGCAATTGTAATCATATAACATGCCTTGGGGTGGATTTATAGCCTTGGTGAAATATGGATAAATAAGGTAATTTGTAGGTATTTGCTCTTATATACACCCTGACGGTAGTATTTTCACAATATATATAGGACTGATTGATAAATAACCCAGTATTGGTTACTTCTCTTTATGACGCTGAATTCTTTGTTCTTTTGGTCTTTGGAGGAGAAGAATGAGTGAAGCTGTACTTTGATCAGATTTAAGTCTTAACGCCCCGAGTTGAAACCTACGACCGGAACTTACCGGAGATATCTCAGAAGTCTCTTCTTCAGTTGGACTAAATGGTGCTTTTCCCAAGTTTTAGCGAAAGAAAAGCTGCCAAAAGGACTCAACGACGCCTCCTCTAGGCGAAGAGCTTCATCTATCCTCTCGTCTAACTTCGCTAACGTCGGTCGGTAAAGTTTCAGCGTTTCTTCCCCGATGACCTTGGCGGTGTCATTGATGTAATTCGAGAAACTGTTCAACAAGGGGTCGGAAGTGGCGTCAGACTCTCTCACGAAGCACACCCGTCGCTCTAAAGAAAGCTTCGAAATCAAAGGGGAGGAAAAATGGAAAAATCTGCTAGCGCTTCGTTTTCGAATTCTGGTAGATTCCATCTACGTACTTCAAGGTCACTTGTCTGCAATCGGAAAGCTGGTACCTGTGTCTTTTCAGTGAGAACTTAGTCGTGAAGGCCGACTTACACTGGGGACATTCGTAGATGCCGGCGTATTCATTGAAATCCATCACGAGGGACACGTGTAGACCGTGTTTCGCGGACAGGTGAAGGTTTACTTTACCTCGGGTGGTCAAAGTTTTGAAAGGTAGTCTGATCAGGACGACTCGGTTCTTCAGGTTCTGACCTCTCACTTTACGTCGGTAAGTCACTTTTCGCCACACCTGGAAAGGTTTTGGGTTTCCCAGTGAAATCGAACTGATGTAACAATTTTGTGTTTGCCGGTCTTGTATAAGTGAAAGGATATGCAGGATAACTTGTCCCTGTCGGGGAAATCTAACACATCCCCTCTTTTTTTCAGCCGACCCATTCAGGTAACCCTCCCCCTATGGAAAATTCTCTGGGCCCCATGTAAATGCAAATGTTTACATTGGTGGGAAAAATTACTTTCCACTTGGTGTCAGAGTCGCAAAGTTTCTGTACTTCTTTGGAAGTGTTTTTCATGAGAGAGAGGGAGTCTTCCAGAGTTTCTGAATTAGTTATGGTGGGGAGGGGTTGTAAAAGAGTCGCGTTGTTTTGGGAGGTGTGAAAGTAGCGTAGTTTGTCTCTGTTTTCCCTGTGTTGTAATATTAACCCTAATGACAAGCCCACTTTGTATCTGAATCTTTGCGCGATGTGAATCTGACACATGGTATCTACAGCGTCTCTCAACTCACAGGTTGGTAGTCTTAAGTTTGTTACGCTCACGCACCCTGACTCCGGTTTGTATAGCGGGCCAATTTTGGGTGAACATTTCCTCACCCTGCGGTATAGCGCATATTATGGGAGGAATAGTCACGCTGTCCAGAGATTCCCGTCGACAGGTGATTTTTTTGCAATTCCCTTCGCCCACAGAGGACAAAATTTAGGAATAACATCTTTCCATGTGTCTCTCGTAATTGTACACCCTCTTGAAAATTTTGATACACTTTTCACACATATATTGAACCATTTTCACTGAGTTACTTATACGTGAAGAGAAACAAGGTGTCTGTTTGTAGTCTTACTTTCTTTCCGTCTGTGTCTATCTACCTGTACACCTATATACACGTCGTATCTACACAAAGTAATACACACCTACACACAGTCTCGTTCTAACCTAATGCTGTTAAGAAATTCAAGGATAATTTCCTTTTTGTCACCTAGTTCTTTTAGCCACTTGGGGGAAAAAGTCACACTGTCCTGTGTTGGGGTTTTCTCGGTGCCTTTGTACCTGCGCACATGCATGATGTTCTTACCCTTGTAGTAGATGACCGCTACATACATCTCGTTTTCCTCGTCCAGGACGACGAACCATGTGTGGTGATTAGGTCATCCTTGGGCGACCGCTCTGTCACGTTTCCGTACCTCCTCTTGAACGTCAGCGACGGCCGCTATTAGCTTGAGCAGTGGGCTAGGGGTGAACTTTACTTTGGTGAACCTCCTCTTTTTATCCATAGAGGGTTTCAAAGAAGAAAGAGGAGGACCATCAGTGAGAGCCAGAACCAGCAACAGGAAGAGGGCCTGCGTCGCTATCTCGTGTCTTCTTAGAAGAAGATAACCATATGTCGTGGGTCATAAGAGTCGAGGGGGTAAAAAAAACTCACTCCGACTCTGCTCGTTGTCGGTGCCCGCTGGTGGATAGCAGTACCCGTTGGTTGATAGAGAGTTCGCGATAGCGGTGGTGAGTAAATCGGGTGATTTTTGACCCACTGCTGGAGAAACCATCGTCTCCTCCTCCTCTGTTTCTGTTTCCTCATTGTCCGCCTCCTCCGCCACCACTACAAGTACCGTGAAAAAATAAGCCCCCTATATCTACTGCCAATTTTACTGTCTTTCTTCCAATTAAAGATAAGAATCAGTTATTTTTTATGGTATAAATTACCCAATTTTTCCTTTCCATTTAGATGGGTTCTTACAAATAATATATAATTTACCCTTTAGAAACCCCCCCATCATATCCATGGCAATTATTATTTTATGTATAAAAAAAGTAGTATATTCTTTTTAAGGGATAAAGGGCCTTAACGTATGTTTTCTTAGGAAATCTTTTTGGGCGTTAACGCAAATAAATCTACCCTAACATATGAAATTTTATTTTCCCTTAAAATACAAGGAATTAAAGTCTAAAAAAGTAATCACCTACAGTAAAACTAATTTATCCCATTATTTTTATCCAATCTTTATTGCATTTCTCCCCCTAGTACAGAATGTACATTTTTTTATTCTACTATGTCTTTCTCAAATCTGGCCATAGCGAAATTATAAGTTTATTAGGGATATTCAATTATAGTAAGAATAGAAAGAAACCTTAAAGACTCCACATATTATAGATTCAACAACATTTTTTATTTCAAACTATTTGTCATAGTCTTACAAAATAATAGAAATAACAAGATACCATAACATGGATAAAATTGCGTTAACGAACAAATTTTTACCATTGAACTTTACTTGTATGTAGTATAAGTTAGTGGTGGTATATAACCCTATGACAGGGGTGTAAGCCTTTTACATATACTAACTGTAGTTTAGATTCAAACTATAGTACCATTTTAATTGTCGTTTCAACAATTATCCTTCCTTTCTTCTCAACCAAATCTGTCATGGATGAAGTTATCTCGGTCAAGAAAGTTAATGTCTTGAGCCTGAGGAGGGGGTTGGTTTGGTTCATGGCCTGGATCTCTATGATGGGGTCGGAACCGGTCATAATCCTTGTCCTCCAAGAGGGGAACCCCATATGTCAGAGCAACATTCTGTAGACAGCAGCATGCTACTATGATGTGGCCACAAACTTCCGGGGTGTGATACAGTTACCCTCCATGGTGATCTAGAGTTCTAAAGAAATATTTTTTTTACTATAATCTCACTAAATTTTATAAAAATGTGTAAGGGTTTGTGGCCTTACGGACCTGGGGGGGTTCGGGTCTTACGGTTCGGAAAGAAAGACGGTTAGGTTTATTACTTAACGCACACTCACGGCTGCCGGATGATATCAAAGAGGCAGCTAATATTAAAAGACAATGGTTTACATGGTGTGGAGGCCAGAAGGGCCTCTGACGTAGCGGCTGAGCCCTGGGCTTTATATACGGACCCAGGTGCTCGTCGTCAGATGTCCCCACAGACCCGGATCGGTGCTGCCACCTATCCGGAACCTGAGGAACGTCCGACGACTCGACTCACCCGCCACGTCAGACGGTACCCAACTCCTATGGTTTAATAACGTGTACCTCTACACCACTCCCCCAGACATTTAGGAGGGTGTTATACATATAATATTACTAGGATAACATTTCTACATGTCTAAACCTTTAGTAATAGAGGTACAACCATAGGTATAACATTAACACCAAATTAAGTATGAACCGAATGTCATATATATATTCGATAGTGAAATGTAGTTACAAATAGCGATTAGGATGTTGAAATGTTATACGAATTACTTGAACAAGAGACAGTTATGCAAAACGGAACTGTCTATTAAATTATTATACCACATAATATTATATTATATTTACGGTATAACTAATAAGACAAGTAATATGAATCGTATACATGTGATGATATGTACCCGTATCATAATATGTATCTAGTTGATATGCACATACATATAATATTATAGAAAAATAAAAATATGACATTATATACAATATACAGGAATTATAAATGCTGCTGAAGTCTTCTGCTGTATCCTCCGGGTACTAGTAGGTAAGTGTGGTCAGCTAACCACGGGATGGACGTGCTAAAGTTTATAGTTTCCTTATATAGAGTGAACACGGTAGTTGATTTTGGGGCAGCTACCCACAATCCTCTAGTAGTGCTAAAGTTTGTAATATATCCGAATGGTGTAGATTTGTAGAATAATAGTCCGGATGTGTCAACTATGTAGAGAACGTAATCCTTTTTAAGCTTAGTTGACATAAGTAAATAATAGTCCGATATAGGTTGATCCGGAAGTAATTGTAGTATTTGATATAAGTCCATTCGGGAGTACAGATGAGTTGTAGAGGTAAATCGTAAAGTCCATCCTAGTAAGTGGTTAGCACGGGTAGCAGCAGGAGTCTGGAACTGGCATCCGGATACGTCTCACAGCAGCAAGTCTACTATCGGATTGTTCATGGATGAAGCTATAAATCCGATTAGACTATTCAGGGTGCAATAAAGTTATACAACCTGAATTATACAATAGACTGGTCATAAGAGGGACCCGGAACACATACTATAGGTGTTCATACACTAATGAATAAAGCATTCGCAGACCTATAGGGTTCCGCAAAGACTATATCTGGTCATTAACAAAAAAATTATAGAAGAAATAACCCTAGCATGCTTAGACGGATTTCTTAGCATGCTTCTTCTTAAGAAGAGCTAAAGCCGACTCGGGAGTGCCGTCCCACTCGTCCAAGTCGACTCCGAACACCCTCATGAACTTAGTGTTCAGATTGGTGTTTCGAGTGATCTCCTCTTTTACACGCTTCTCCAACACGTGTACATCCATAGCTGCCTTTTCTTGGGCAGCTGCGGCAGCCTCCTCCTGGGCCTTTACATCGTCCCGGATGAGGGTCTCGAGGCGTTGCTTTTCGGCGTCGCCCACCTGCTTCAAGCACATCAGGGTGTCATTTAGGAGACCCTGATGGAACTCGGTCGCTTTTTCGCGAACACACTTCTCCCAGTGGGTGTAGATGGCCTTTTGGACATCTGCCTCCCCCTGGCGAGACTTCTTGAACCAAACTTCCGCATTACCGGTTTTAATGGTAATGGCGTCTTTCGGTTTCGCAGGTGCAGCGACAGCCTTGGGAGGAGTCGAGGCGGCCTGTGGACCACTTCCGGGTTTAGGGCTTCCGGACACACCTGCCGTTGGTACACAGTAGGCAGGTGGTGCATTCTGCTTCAGTCCCATTTGCAGGTACATGTTTAACTGCTCCTGGGTAAAGGTAACTGGTGGGGCGGCTGGAGCGGATGCAGATCCGGCGGCAGCAGATGCAGTGGTCTTCTTGGGCATAAGGCGACCATCCTTTCCTACCACCAAGGTCTGGCTCTCAGGTCCAGGTCCCTGGTTTAAGGACGGAAAGTTTCGTGAACTCACTTTCCCAGGTTTAGATACGGCTCCAGCGTATCCGGCAGGTTCGGGCTTCTTGAACACCGGAGTGCCCTGAGCCTGCTCTGCGGGGTGCCTAGCCAGAGGGGACCTCTGCTCTGACTTTCGGTTTAGTCGTGCTCTGACCATTACCGTTGCCGCCACGGTTCTGGTCTCTCCTGCTCCTTTCACGAGCTCTCTTTGCATCCTTTCCGGATTCCTCGCATTTCTGCCAGAGAGACTCGTGCATGTCCAGTTTACCCTTTCCAGGAGTCAGGACTATCTTTGCTCTGAGTTTCGAATCCTTGGTCTTCGGAACTTCGCAGAGGACTTGGTCCCCTGGTCGGATCTTAGACCAAGCATCCTCGCTCAGACTATCGAACTCCTTCATGAGTTCCTGATGAAGCTCCATGATGCGCTTCCGTGCCCCGTCCAAACCTTCTGCGTGGCATTTCTTCTGGTGTCTAGCCAGATCACTACGTCGGTTGTATTGCACCTTTGTAGTACACTTCTTGCCCTTCTTACCATAACTCGGATCACAGATGTAAACTGGGTGATGGTGGAAGTGGGCCTCTACCAGATGCCGTTGAAACCGGGCTGGAGTACTCCAGGTCCGGATCGAGACATCACTCGCATCCTGGCAGATAGAGAAGGGACAGGACTTTTGATCGTCGCCGTACCACTTCTCTAAAGCCCAACGCAGCTTCCTCCTCTGGGTATAAGTGTAATACCCTTCGGTGTGGTTTAGCATAAGCCACATCTTTCGATAGGCTTTGCTCGGATTGGGGTCCTCGTCCGAAAGACGCATCCAATCTTCATCATCCGACTCATCGTTCTTATTGATTGAGTCTGGACAGGCATAGAGGGTAGAGCCGTCCTTCTTAACTCGTTACGCACAGTCGGAGAAACACGTCGGAATCCGGGTTTTGAATCCAGATTTGGCGTTAGCCCAACGTTCGGCCTCGGTTTGAGTTGATGGAGTGGCCTTCTCATCATACTCAACCGGGGACTCGTGTACAGACTCCTTGTCAGACGATTCAACCTCCATGGCAGTACTGCCGGTGGTTGAAGTGCTGGGTTTCGGCTCGGCCTTTGCAGAATCCGGGAGATTCTTAAGTTTTCTGAGCAGCGGACCTTCGGTTTTTGCTGACCTTCCAGTCTTCCTCCGGGTCCTGGGTTCTGGAGGTGCTGGAGGTCGAGGCTCCTACCTGGGTGGTAGTGCTGCCGGTGGCTGGTGTAGCCCTGGCTGAACTCCTGGTGGAGAGTTTCAGGTCAGGGATAGGAGGTGCGGGTGCTTCCGCGGCCCTCTTAGCCTCTTCCTGAGCCTCTCGTTCGGCAGTCATTCGGCGGACGAGAACCGTCCGAATGGCTGCACCTCGGTCCATACCAATTAGTGAACCGTTCTGGACGTCCACTAATTCCTGCTCGGTAATATAAATACCTTCATCCCACTGCTCGAAGTTAGCAGCGGCCTCCCGGTACTCCTTTGTGGTCCGGTACTGGGGCCGGGTAGCACAAGGGCGTGGGTAAGTCTGCCCCTCGGATTCCGAGACGCAGCCTACCCAGTTGATGTTCTTTGCCTTAATGTTCCACAGGGACATGTCCGGCTTAGGGTACGTTCCGAGCTCCAAGGCTCGGTTGGCTTCATACACTGTCTCGCGGAAGTCAGCGTCTACCATAAGTCCCCGTTGGAACCACGGCCAGTCTCGAAGCCACTCGGGAGGCCTCCTGGTCAGCTGATCGGGAACCATAACGCCCTCGACAGCTACCCTAACTTTCGGGTCCAACCTGACTGGTGTCCCGTCTGCGTAGGTCACTTGTGCCTGTAGTTCCGGGTGGACATACAGGTAGCGACCATCGTATTCTACTGGGAACGGGTCAGCCACTGCTGGCTTCCACTGGTCCTTCGAGCCGTCGACTTGTGTGGTCTCGGACTCTGTCGCTGCGGGTTCAGCACTCGCAGTCGCTCCGGATTCCTCTGGTGGAAGTGGAGATAGCATCTTCTCTGGCTCATTTAGTGAAAATGAAGACAGTTTCTCCTCGAACGAGCGATCCGTGGATTCCTCCACGTCCATCATCTCGCTCTCTTCCTGTGTAACAGGCGACAAAGCTTCCGGAAAAGCTTCTGCGGACGGAGTCAGCTTATCCGGGTCACCGGATAGCTTGGCTGCAGCTACGGATTCCTCAGCCATGACTGGGGAATCGCCTACGGGAGTAAACTACTCCTTTTTCCGGCTTTTACGGCGCCGGGGCCGACACAAACGGAGTCTGTCTACCAGGAGACAGACTCTGGAGGAGCAGCGAGGGGTTTGCTAACCGGTAAAATCCAAGAAGGGAGCGAGCTCGACCGTCTTGAACGTTACCGAAAAACAATATGGCGACAGGCCAGCATTCGTGACGTCATTTCCCCGCGGGGTCACGAGAGGTCAGCCGAGACTGGACACTGTGACGTCATGCGGAAGCGCACGTGCTACAGGCGGTACATCAACAAACTGATTGTTTTTAGGTAATTATCGCTCACACCGATGACTCGTCTGGGGATTTAAGTGGAGATTATGGAAAGCTTAAGCAAATCCACGGGATTATCCGTCCACTACCCATTAGTACATCATGCGGCGGCGACAAATAAGCCTTTAGGGTCAGTTGTCATCCGTTCCTCTAAATGTAAACATTACACTCGTTGTGTATACAGGTTAGGTCACTGCAGTCCTCTGGGCAATTCGGGGGCTGCGGCGAACGTATCTCCCCTTCTCGGATAGTTCTTTATCGGACCTGACAGTCTGAAGAGCTTTCTCTAGGTGCTTCTTAGCCTTAGAAACACCTTTCCTCCTCTTTTTGTCTTCACCTGCCGAGAATTTTTTAACTCCCCCACGCTTAATCGGTGTTGGCGTGGGTGTCACTGATTCGGAACACTTCTTGGGTCTACCACGTCCGCGCTTCCCTGTAGTGTTCTTTACCTGGTCTATTATGGGATTCTGGTTCAGGATCTTTCCGGAACCTTCACCATACATTTCTGTGGAGGTCTCCCTCCCAGACCATTTCCTTAATCTAGCCACATTTGACTTATAGAGTCTACCAAGGTCAGATTTAATAATTACGGTACAATCACTGATAACTTGTGTTATAGTAAAGGGACCGTCCCAATTAGACGCTAATTTTATGTGTCTAAGCGGTTCATGTAATCTGAGAACTCTGTCTCCGGATTGGAATTTCCGATGCTTTAAATCGGTATCGTATCCTACTTTCTGCCATTTGGCACTTTTCTCCAAATCAATTCGGACAGACTCATATGCTTTTCTAAATCTGTCTCTTAAACATTCCACAAAAACTACATGGCAAGGTAGTTCGGGGTCCATCCCTACGACCCCAAAAACTAGGTCAGCAGGCATTATCAAATCCTCTCCGAATACTAAAAGGTTCGGAGAACAATTTGTACTTGAATGTACAGTACTGTTATAAGCATGTGTCACGAAATGACATTGCTCATCCCAGTCATCCATATGTTCATTAACGAGTGACTTTAGGACTTGGATGAGGGTTCTATTGAACCTTTCCACCAATCCGTCGCTTTGTGGCCTATACGGGTTGGTTCTAGTCTTGCAAATAGCTAAGTATTCGCACATACCCTGCCAGAGATTTGATTCGAATTCTCTGCCTTGGTCACTGTGTAACATTAATGGTACACCGAAACTTAATACCCAACCTTTTACAAAGGCTTCGGCACAAGTAATTGCTTTGTGGTCCGGTAGTGGAAATACTTTAGTGTATTTCGTATAATAATCACACACTACCATCATACAGGTATTATCATTAGCGGTTGTATTAAATCCACTAATAATATCTACCCCGATTCTTGCGAATCTGACTCCGAAAAGTTCTTGGGATAGGGGAAGTTTGCCCATCCCGGGTCCGGGTTTGTTTTTACAACAATCCGGACAGGTGGTTACCCATCTTTGCAAGTCCCGTGTCATGCCAGGCCAATAGTATTTCTTGGAAAGTCGTGCTAGCGAGCGTTTCCTTCCGAAATGACCACTGGTCCGATGCCCATGACAGAAGTACATAATGTCATGTCTCATAGCATGTGGTATCACCACTTGCATGATTCTCTCACCATTATTACATGGCTTCCAACGGTATAACACGCCTTTCCGGACTTCAAGCTCGGTCCATTGAGCAAGAAACCTTCTCATTTCTCGATTTTCCAGAGAGACCTCTGGTCTAACTGGACGTATACCCTTTGGTACTAATTGCAGTAGCTGCGCAGTTATCGAGTCAGCTTCCTGGAAATGTCGTATGTGATCCATAGACCAATCCAGTATACTGGCAACTAGGGGTACGAATGGTCTTCGAATCCCTGCTAACACTGCCCTATGAGCTCCACAATCAGTACAATCCGGATTATCACATTTCCGGATTGGTATTCGAGACAAAGCATCAGCATTTAAATGCTTAACTCCGGGTCTATGCTGAATCTGTTGATGTTCAAGCCCATATTCGGATAAATGGGCTAGCCATCGGCCTAACATTCCTTCAGCATCTCGGAAGTTCAGTAGCCACCTTAAAGAGGAATGATCTGTACGTAGAGTAAAGTTCGTTCCCCATAGAAAATGTTTGAACTTCTTGGTATATACGACTACTGCTAACAACTCTCTTTTGGTTGTGCAGTAATTGCGCTGAGTCTTGCTCAGTGTGTTGCTGGCAAAGGCAATCGGTACTTCTCTCCCATTTTGGACTTGTGAGAGAGCTGCACCAATGCTATCATTACTAGCATCAGTATCCAGTATGAAATGATCCGTTTCATTCGGATATTGCAATACGGGAGTACTCGTGAACAGGTCTTTTAGCTTTTGAAAAGCGGTTTCCTGTTCATGCGTCCAAGGAAATTTTTCCTCGGTACTTCCTGGAGTCCAGTTAGCTATTGCTTGTAATGGGTAACTGACTCTAGAATAATTCGGAATAAATTCCCTGTAATAGGAACAGAATCCTAAAAAGGACCTCACTCCCTTGGGTGTTTTAGGTCTATTCCAATTCGTAACTGATTCGATTTTTTCCGGATCAGCCTTTATTCCTTCATCACTGATGATGCGGCCCAAATAATTTATGGACTTTCTAAACATGTAGCATTTCTTAAGTTTCAATTTGAGACCGTTAGAAATAATACGTTCTAGTACCATTTTCAGGTTATTAGAACACTCTTCGAATGTTTTTCCGAAGACAATGACATCGTCTAGATAAACAAGACATCTTTTCCACAATAAATCACTTAGAATTGTTTCCATCATTGCTTCAAATGTTGCAGGTGCATTGCACAGTCCAAACGGCATTACATTATATTGGAATAATCCAATATGACTCGAAAATGCAGTTTTCTCCATATCTGAAGGGTTCATTCCCACTTGCCAGTAGCCCGATTGCAAGTCTAGGGTACAAAACCAGCTGTTTCCTCCTAAGGAGTCAATGGTTTCATCTATTCTCGGTAATGGATACGAATTCTTTTTCGTTATTCCATTCAACTTCCTGTAGTCTATGCAGAAACGGATAGTACCGTCTTTCTTTGTTACCATACACACAGGACTACTCCATGGACTATTGGAAGGGATTATTACATCCTGTTCCAACATCTTGTTTATTTCATCTTCAGCTACTCTCTTTTTTGCTAAAGGTAACCGTCTATACGGTATCTTAAAGGGTTCGGCATCTCCAGTATCTATTTTATGTAATACTTTATTTGTCGTACCTAGTTTTTCACCAGGTTTGGCAAAGGCAGTATGATACTGACAGAGCATATCATAGAACTCTTTCCGGTGTTCCGGATCTTCTAATGAAGTTTCTTCATACAACTTAAGTAAGTCTTCCGAAATTTCATCATCCCCTGTTACCTTCTGTAAGCTTAGCTTACTATCCGTTACAGTTTCCGAAAGGGTCACATTTCCAAAAACTTGTCCCTTTTTCAAGTAGATAGTAGTGTTTCCAGTATTGGAGACAGGTACTACCGACCAGGATGCATTCGCTACTATCGTGTCTACAGAATTTAATCCGATACCTGATAAAGTAACTACATCCGGTTCTATCACTGCAGGCTTATTACGCATTGCAGGATCACTTCTTACAAGCACATCACAGGCTACTCCCGGAGGGATTCGCACAGTGTGTGCCACACTAGCCATACTGCTCACTTGTCTTAGTACACATCTAACCTTTACGGGATACGGGTATCTCACACTCGACACTCCTGTTTGAGGCTCTAACACAGCACCATACAGGGATGCGAAATCCAACCCAAGTATCCCCTCATCTGCTATATCCGCAATGGTGGTGCTCATGACATAGTCATGTATACCATCCAACTGTAGTTTCACACAAGTTCTACCATACGTTTGCAAGGTACTGCCGTCGGCCGTCTGAGCACTTCCTCCCGATTTGAGAGTATCATGTTCATCCGGTATAAGATCGTAGAACCCCCTGGAGATACAAGAGTGGCTAGCTCCTGTATCCACAAGGAATTCGGCAGATCTTCCGTTAACAGTAAGGCAAACATACCACCGCCTTCCGTTTAGAACAGAGGGTATGTCCGTGACAATCGGAACGTCATTTTTCACACCAGGAGTCGATCCACATCCTTTCAGGAATTCCAGACAAGGATGACCCGGGGGCAGGTGGGCACCACAGACCTTGGCTAATTCATAGCCGCCTGCCTCGTTACTGATATTGGGTTTCCCCTGTGCTCCTGTGGCACCTGTTATATCAGCTTCCCTAACCTTCCGGGTGTCTACAACCACCTCGGTGTTAGGCGATCTTGTTACTAAATGCGAACCATCGTCACGGATGGTGATATTACGGCAAGATTTGTCACTGGGATCCCCTTCTTTGCCCCTCGGGAGATCCCTTTCTAGTTTTCCTCTGTACTTATCCCAGAGACACCCTCCTGTTTACGCGGAACAGGCTTCTCAGCCATACATTCGGGAGCAAAATGCCCCAGTTTCTGGCATCTGAAACATCTCCTTTGAGATTTATCAACTCTTGGTCTCCTTAGAGCTTCTGTTAATCCGGCTATTAATGTTTCCATCATGTTAGTCGGAGTAACAGTGGCTGCTACAGTTGAGTTTGCCGTAGAGGCTACACTGCCATGTTGAGTTGATCCGGAAGCTGTTTTACCAGCAACAGATCCTCCTCTCCCTCTCGAATGTACTTTCCTATACCGCTTCTGTCGGTAATACTTTCGAGCCACCTGGACTGAACCAATATATTCTCCGTTTTCATCGGAGACATATTCATCTTCCTCATCAACTTCATTCGATTCAACCGGAGCTAATTGGGAAGTATCATATACCGGAGCAGGTGTACCTCCGTATTGGAAAGGAGCTGCTCTTACTGGACTAGGTCCAAGACCTACCAAACGTTTCTTTATGTCATGTCCATCAATTGCTATGAACAGATCACTGAAGGAAGTGTCATCTTTCCAGGAGTCCCAGACCACTTGCTTATGATCCGGATCTCGCAATCCACTATAGAATTGTATAAACAATTCTTGTAGATAACAATCATCGTCATGAGCCCAATTTGGACGTGCTTTTGAAAGCAAGTCCTGTAGCTCCAAACCAAAGACTTTGTGTGATTCTTTAGGTTTTTGTGTTCTCTTCTTAAAGCTTACCCACGGATCTTCTCTAACGATTGATCCGAAAAGGTATGCGGCACATTCGACCAATTGATCATAGGTACCGTATATTCCGTAAGCTGCTCTCCATTGGTTGAGAGCTACTTTTCCGCCTTTATTTAACCAACAAATCAAATATGACAGAGCTTCTTCTTTTGTCCATCCACTACAATTGACTTCGTCGACAAAAGCTTGATACCTGTCCTTCCATGGATCATTAGAATCATATGGAGGGGGTATCCGTGCCTGCCTACGTGCCGGATTATTACATCCGCGTAGTCTATCTGCTTCTCGCATGCTCCAGTTCATGACTTCCATGCCGTCCGCTCCCTTTCGGTAGCAGTCAATGCCAAGGTTTTGGATACATTGGCTCCTATCAAAGATGGTTTGCATCCCTGCAGGCATGGAAGTTCTCCTATTTGGTTTCCTGCCATCTCCTCCTGATCCTGATCCTCCGGATCCGGATCCTCCTGGGCCGCCTGGAGGGTTTCCTCCTGGTGGACCATTATTATTATAGCTTCCGGATGAACCACCAGGGCATCCGCCATTGTAACCGGTGTTTCCAGAAGACGCATATCTAGGGTAAGAATCATTTCGATTCCATCCCCGGTTATAGCTATTACCATTTTGATAATTACCACTTCCTGATGGATTATAATTATTTCTATATCCATAGGAAGATGTTCTTGGTTGATACGTACCGCCATTAATATTGTTTTGTGACGGGTTTGGTCTCGGAAAATGTCCATCAGTAGGACCATTACCAGAACCTGGGGGTGGATTCGGTAATCTTGGTACTGCTGGTGTACTATGGCCGGGTTGGGGGAAATATGAAGGTGGTGTCAACATATGCCTCATTGGTCCGGGTACTCTTGGTTGTGCCACGGGTGTATTATTATTATTCCCTGTAGCACCATCGTGAGTCGCTTTAATCTTGTGACTCAAATCTGGTATGGGTGGTGCCGGACCTATCGTATCCAGCATTGGAATTACTGGTTTAGATGCGGTTCCATTTACTGCGGCATTATCCGGTTTCTTGTAGATTCCGGATACTACATTCTTGTCAGCCCCATCATCAACGAATGGGCTGTATCTAATTGGGGTTGCATCTTTAGATGTCTTTCCCAACATTGTAGATACCACAGCTGGATCTATATTACCTATAGTTAACTGGGCTGCTTCTACATATTTATCTAGAGTTATTGCAGTAGTCTGCAATTCCTGAAGCTCATTAGTGAGTTTCTGTCTATCCTCCTCCAGTTGTTTGTTGTAAGCTATGATGCCTACCCGGATGGTTTCATTGTCTTCAGCTTGTTTACTACACTGAAGTTTCAATTTATCCAACTCGTCCTGATAATGGCGAATTTCGGATTCGAATTTTGCCTTATCAAGGTTTAGTTGGTCGTTCGTATCTATGTATGTTTGGATACGAATGTGCCTATTATCATATTCTTTGTTGAATGATTCTCTCATTGATTGAAGTTTTAGTTCTTCATTCTCGAGTTCCTTCATGTACTCGCTCCTTCTGGCTTCGAATTCCTTTCGCATGCCAGTTAGGTCCTCTTCCATCTGAAGTTTTTCATGGAATACTTCATCCTTAGCTTTGACCAAGGTATTTAAATTCTCGTTCAAAGTTACATAAGTTTCATTCAACAACAGGACATCCGGTCGTTTTAATTCCTCACCTTCCGGTACCGCATAGGTTAAATCGCCATCTATAGCGCTATAATCTAATATTGGTAATTCGGGCCTGGGTAATCTATAAGGTAGTTCTCCGAATGTTACCCTTTTTCGCATTGGTGCCAGATGTTCTGGGTTAGTACTACCACCAACTTCGAACATCGAATCACTTAATTCGTCAACAAGCGATTGTTGGCCTATTAGGTTACTATGTCTCTGTATAGACTGTTCGGGTCGTACAGAGTCTGGCAGATTCTCCTCACTATCATTATAGTGGGGTCCGGGATCTCTCCAAGATGCTGATTCCGCATCTTGCGAGTCCGAATGGGCTTGGAGCATTAATGATCCATTTCCATTCTCTTGGGCAAGTGATTGCCCTGCTGGGTTAGCTTCCCTGAGGGTGTCTAACCCATGTACTAGCCGTTCGGACGTTATAACGTCCGGGCTATACACCAGAATTAACTGGTCACGGCACCAGTGTAAGGGTTTGTGGCCTTACGGACCTGGGGGGGTTCGGGTCTTACGGTTCGGAAAGAAAGAGTAAGACAGTATTCCAAGTGTATGCCAACGGTTAGGTTTATTACTTAACGCACACTCACGGCTGCCGGATGATATCAAAGAGGCAGCTAATATTAAAAGACAATGGTTTACATGGTGTCGAGGCCAGAAGGGCCTCTGACGTAGCGGCTGAGCCCTGGGCTTTATATACGGACCCAGGTGCTCGTCGTCAGATGTCCCCACAGACCCGGATCGGTGCTGCCACCTATCCGGAACCTGAGGAACGTCCGACGACTCGACTCACCCGCCACGTCAGACGGTACCCAACTCCTATGGTTTAATAACGTGTACCTCTACAAATGTAAAGTTAGAACGGTACAATTAGGTCATACCTTTAAGATAGAGGAAGAAAATTCTTTTTTTATATACTCTATTCTAAAAAGGGAAATAGTTTTTTTCCCCTCTTTCTTTATTATGAATAAAAGTGTTTTTTACTAAGTTCCATACCTCCATCTCTGTTTTACTCCTCCAAATGACCGCTCGACAGTAGAGCGTGCTCGCCTGTGCCACCGACTGTATTCAATTTCCTCATCATTAGCAGGATTTCTCACAGGAGTAAATAAATTCCTTCTGTTCCCGTACCTTAAAACGTAATATTATATGAACATTTTAGTTCTGCTTACAGTAATAGATGTCATGAGAAGTTATACATTATACACTTTCTCCTTACCCTCCATCTCCTAACAAGAAGAATGTATCCAAGTTTCCCTGCTCGGCCTCATTGTTAATAAGGCTGTGGGCATACGCATGAGCATCACCAGTTGAACCAGCCCAACTTGCATCTACGTGTATAAAACGTTCATTAACGTCAGATACAATCTGAAATAAATACAAGTTGATATGTAACTTACAAATTTAATTAACTGTCTTGCATGTATCTTGTATATAAAACCATGGTAGTACATAAAAAAGCCTCTATTATATTTTCTTAACAATAAGATTTACTTATTACTCAACAATTTCATCCATTTAAGTACTGTTCTTACCATAGGTAAATTATTCCAATTTTTTTCATATTATAAAATTATTTTTTTCCATACATAAAAGGTTTTTTTATTACCATAGCATTAATGGAGTGCAACTGATGCTTATTTACGAAAGCACCCTCGTTATTTGAAGGAGTCCTTATGGGTATATGGCACCCGTCTATTGCACCCAAAACCCTAGGGTGACCATGTACTTGCTGCCATTCCACCGCGTTACATAATTTGTCGATAGGTCGGTCAGGCCACCTAATAAATATATCGGCGTCAACGTAGAGGAAGTGTGCCACTGATCTGACTGCTCTTGAAACAGTGGATTGGCCATGCCTTGGACATCTCCCACTAGAGAGTGATTACTGCCTTTAGCAAAATATCTTAGAGCAATACAGAACTGAAAATAAAAAAAAATTGTAATAACAAGTATTCAACCTACTATAAGGAAACACTCTATTCGTTAAAGCAAAATATATTTCTTACATTTACTTTTAAGGTATAAATCCCTATAGTACTTTAAACAAATTACCTTGTCCTCTACGGAGAGCCCACCACGGGGGTACCTGTTCAGACGTCTTAGATATGCCTTGTAATGATCTAACACATGTATTGCTGCTTCTTTGGATAATCTGTAGCGTGCCTGAAATTTTACTTTAGTAAATTCTGTGAAGGGGTGAACCCTTCTCCTATAAACCCGACGAAGCCTTCCCAAACGGTCGTAAGGAAGGAGGGGGCCCGGGCCAGGCCTAGCCCTTGGTGGCAGACGTACTCATAATCGTGGAGGCATATTTCTTTTCCCACAAAATGGACGGCAATGACGAGTTTCTCTTGCTTTAAAAGTCCCGCCTCACCTTGTTGTGGTCGTAAATCGTTTATCGTGTTATTACAGTGGTGTAAAACAGACGTTGGCATCCTCTTGTGTTTTTTTTTTCATTTTTGGAAACCGTCAGGAAGGTTTTATTCCACCTAGTGTCTTTATATATCACTACAGAATCCCAAGCGTTAACGTCTCCTCCTTACCTGCGTTCTTGCTAATTTGCTGGAAAATTGCAAAAACTATTTTTCTCTTTTTCTTATTTATTTCTTTTCATTTTTCATACCACTTGGGGGTATAAATTATTAGGTAAAATATACTTCTTTCCCCCCCCCTTCCCCTCTTATAAACTAATTTTAAAGAGAAAAAAAAGTTAGGATTGCTAGGTGACCTGTCCTAGATTTGGTCGTTAACCTCACTTTTTTAACATATACTTTAACGCAACTTCTTTTTTTCAGCGTTAACCCCCTACTTATCTGGACCTTAGGAACTCGAGTTGCGAGCAGGTTTTTAATGGAAAGTGGTAAGTATGCTGATCCCAGGTTTTTCATACTCGCTGAAACACGAAACTGGTGATATGCCTCTGTCATGTTGGAGTAACAGACCCCAGGAGTATCCACATGGTGTGTTATGCCAGATTTTGTTTGATATTTGAAGGGTTTTCGATGAAAAGTGTTAGACAGCTAGTGAATACTGCAGAAATATTGAATGCCTTCAAAGTAGAAAAAGTTGCCATGTCCTTAGTGCCAACAGGACCATACCTGTTACTTAAAGGTTTCAGGTTGTTTTTAATCCTTTGGCTGACTTCTTTTGTAACCATCTTGTGGTGCAATTCAGTGAGCGATGTTCACCAGCCTGAGAACCAATAAATTCAAAAACTCAATATTACTTTATGCCACTTTTATTTATTGATAGCCCTATATCTTGGCTTATTAGAAAGGTTGATTCAAGTCACCAACTCCAAACGGGTCAGTTTTTATAGCCCGCAGCGTAAAACCATAGATTTTTAACCTCACGTACGTAACGTTTTTATTCAGACAGTCATTAAAGCTTTTAAATATCATGCTATCTACATCATATTTCATGTCCATAATGGTACAACATATGTCTTTAAGTGTAGTGAAAATCAAATCCCTCAAATCCCTCAAATAACTTCTTTTGCCACACTTCATCACCAACTTTGTAGATTATCGAAATCTTGTAGATTAGTATTCTTAACTTTACCCTCATACCTTCAAAAAAGACTAATGAATCTCCACCATCTAGAATGTTCATACTGTCAAGATATGTTGCTCTTTTGCAACAATATTCGATATGGCCGGTATGATCCAAATTTACGTGGACCCTTCCGAATGCCGAAAAAACGTTACGGACGTGAGGTTTTCGGTAGAACTTTCCAAGTCCACCTGAGCAGTACGTATAAACATCACAGATCATCTTCATCACTTTATCTTGTACAGAATGATTTAAATTGCTATTTTAAAGCCATATCCAGACACTTTGAGTGTATTATGGGTCATTATGACTGCTCGGAAAATAAATTCTCCCAATTTTGCAACACTTCCAACATTGAGCGGGAGTCCAGTCCTACCTAAATACAGACTAGGGTAACTCAAATACTTTTTTTATACAAGGTACATATCTCTATTAATAATTGCAAACAGGAGAATTAATGTACAACATCAATCAGGACCATATTGTTCATTCTACTATGACATGTCTAAAACGTTACGTATGTGAGGTTTTCGATAGAATTCCAGAAATCATAGAACATCTGCATCATAATAATACACTTGTGAACGACAGACAACTGATCTGGAAGAATGATGTGATATGAAGCATGACAGCCGGTTAGGAGGTCAAATCGTCGCGCTTCTTCTTTAGCTTCATGTTGGCAATTTTGATGGTGAGGCCTGCGATCTGGTATGAGACAGTGCGTGATGAGGTGCCAAACCTCTTTGAGGTATACTGTACCCTTCCCATGATGTCATCACTGTCCAGACACCAGACGTTCTTCTCCCGCCAATGGAAGGCAGTAGCGTCCTTCTCGTGCCGCACCATCATGCTGACCTCATATCCGGCGTCATGCCTACATATCACTTTCCCCAAGTACCAGGTGTCCTCCTTGGGAATAGATTCATGCAGGAAGGGCACGGCGACAAAGTCACCATAGTCATACTCCTCCTGCCATAGAATCTGGGCTTGTTCGATGGCCACGGGCTTTGGGTCGTCAAATCCTGGAGGGGACGTTGGTAGATCTGGTTGCACTCGCTTGTTGATTGGGACGGCGAGGGCATTCTCCGCGGCACGCTTTCGTGCTGTGCATGGAGGGACATTCTCCTTGTTGGTTGTGGCAGCAGTAGGCACGCGTTCACTTTGAGTACCCTTACGTGCCACAATTGGTGAGCCGTCCCTAGGGCGCTTGTTACACGCGACCGGATTGTAGTCAGGGTCCACCTGCTTTGGTGGGGGAGGAGTGGTGACATCCGCGATGTCCACCGTAGCAGGGGCACGGACGGGTCGGGTGTTTTTCCCCCGTGTGCCTCGTGTCTGCTTTGGTGGGGGAGAGTCCTTCTTGGTGAACTTGAGTTGATGTGTCACCCATCCCGGACATCCACGTTTGGACTCACAGGTTTCATGGTCCTAGCAGCAGCTACCAAAGCAAGATGTGTCACGGACAGTGAGTGACTTTCCAGCTTCGGCAGGGACAGCAGCATGGACCTGCATGGTGCCCTTCACTGCCTTGTCTGCTTTTGCTGAGACCATGGTAAGGCGGGCGGCAGCGATGTCTACAACTGGAATGCAGACGTAGCGGACAAGGCTGTCCAGTTGGTTTCCCTCGTCGACGAACTCTGCTGCGTTCCTGATAAGGTGTTTCCTGGCAATGAGGTTGTCTGTATTACGCTTTGCAGCAGCGCCGACCCAGTCACAGGGACCTTTTCCATGGCCCGCCTCAAAGTAAGTCCAAGTCGCTTGGAGACCACAAAGTAGCTCTTCGTGGCGTACCAGCAACGAGAACACTGAAATGTTCCGGTACTGGCTAGAGGGAGAGTCCGATGCGTAGTGGACCATCCTGACCTCGGGCAGGTTTTCACGGAGGAACACTGCCAGGACTTGTAGAAAGGCCAGGATGGCACCAGTGTCATGTTTCCTGTCGTCAGTACAGAGCGCCAGAGAGTGGTGTTTGGTGGTGCCAGTGGGTTCATCTCTATAGTGGATGACTGCAGGGTGTAGCGTCACCGGCTCCTTGGAGTAGTACACACTCTGTGGCGACTCGGGGTATGTTACGAGCCAGTTTTCGGCAAAGTCCATCTGGATCGTAACTTCCACTGAAGACAGGGTCTCCCTCAGCTGTCGCATGACGCGGTGTTGGTTACGAGCACGGGACACATGTTCAGGCATGGTGCCAAAATCATCTGTGAGGTTTTGGATGAATTCAGCTCTAGGCACTGCCTCAACAACATGTGGGCGGAGCTTCATCACTGTTTTGTTGTCCTTCCCATATACAACAGCCTGATGGATCCACGTCATGTACTTGATGGTCTCCTTGCGCACCTTGGTGTTCAATCTGTGTGTAAACTGCTCTAAGGTGGTAGATGTCACAAGGTCGTCTGGACAGTCATTTATGCCAGCAGCTCGGAGCCTGAGCACAAAGTTCTGGTGCTTTTCGCACAGGCACTCATTGACGGGCTGGTCTTCGATGATGACAAACCATGGCCATGCCTGTCTGATTTTGTAGAATGTTGTGCGGCCAATGGTCAGGTCAGGGTTGGCTTCATTGTACTTGTCTGCGAGTACATGCACAAAGTCCCGCAGATTCCTCTTTTGGTGCTGAATGCCGTTGACTGTCTTATAGTCCTTTTTCCCTGCCAGCATGGTGGAGTTCTCTGGGTCTGACAAGAACTCCACCACGCGCCTGACCTTTGCCTCTTGGTCCACCAAACGCTTGTTCGGTTTGTCCACAGGGGCTTTGGCAACAGTGCGTTTATCAACCCCCATAATCCCTGCCAAGTCCTTACGGACTTCGAGTGGCAGTGCTTGGCGGAGGAGGTTAATCTTGGCACGGCTGTCCAACTGTGTGATGCCCTGCAGCAAAATGTCACAGACAACTGGCTGAGCTGAAGTGTGGGGTAGTTCGCCGTCGGTTGCAACGCGCTCCTCCATGTGCGCTACAGCCGGGGGTAGTTCGCCGTCCGGTGCAACACGCTCCTCCATGTGCGCTACAGCCGGGGGTAGTTCGCCGTCCGGTGCAACACGCTTATCACTGTGTGCAACACCGGGGGTGTGAGTGGCCTTGGCAATCTGGGTGCGCAGTTTCACCACCTCCCGTTCGGCTTCCTCCACCCGCCTTCCGAGCAACCGTTTCTGGTAGTTGTGCCGGTTTGTTCTTGGGGTTGTAGTTTTATGTGATGTATACTTCAGGTTTGGTGGGGTGTTCTCGGTCGCTTCGGGGGGCGGTCCTGGGGTTGTCATCTCACCAATCCATATGCGTGGGCTGGAAGGTATAGAGTACATGTGATAAATCATGACATATTGAAAGGATGAAGTCAATTCAAGCAGTCTGATCATTTCATGCACTGTTACACTGTCAATATCTTTCTAATCAAAGAAATATACTCTACAGTTGAAAATTCATAGATAAATGCTTAACAATGTCAAATAGTGATTCATATGATCTCTGATGTTTAAAATAAGTGCTTATCGAAAACCTCACATACGTAACGAAACCTCACATATGTAACGAAACCTCACATACGTAACGTTTTGAAACAATTGAACTCATTTAACAGGTAGGTAATTCAACATGCAACTATTGAACATGCTTTCCAACTATTTACTAGAACTATGGATAGTTACATTTCACTTATCACTGGCATTTTTACGGATGGTCTTCCTGTAAATAATTGCAACATTTAAAAACATAGATTACTTTAAGGTTGATAAGTCAGAAATGCACAATTTTGATTTAAAATATATTATAATGCCAGCACTTCATTGGTGCATCAATCCCATAAGACCAGCATGATGCATCAATGTAGCAAGGGCAATTTTATAATACTTACACTATCTCCTCCATCAGGGGCAGGTTGTCAGGCGGTAGAGGAGAGGCATCGTGCGGCCGATGGCCGGTCGATCTGCCGCTGCTTCTCCATTCCCGGGGGGTGGGATTGCAGCCTGCCGGACCGGTCGTGTATGGGCGCATGCGCCCTCGTCCTCCACACCTGCGTCTGCTGCCTTGGCTGCGGCGGGGACCGTGGGTGCCTCCTCATCCTCTGACAGGAGTAGTGGGTTCTGTAGAGTATCCTGAAATGCAAAAAAATACATTAGGATAGCTTATACACCTAAACTACACAGGTTATGGAATATCTAGTTTCATGAATTCATTTAGATCAATTGTGCTATTTAAATCACAACATTTAAAAATGTATAGATTATGGAATATTTTGTTTCATCATGAAGTTGAATGAACATGAATCCTTTAAAATGACAAAACATCCTTATTTAATAAATGATAATGCATATGAATCATTGAAGGCTGTCTTAATTCTCACTTACACCAGTAGTGTCCTTTTCCTTGTGGGTGCTCGACACCTGCTGGAACCGTGGGCGCCGGGTAG
Source organism: Acholoe squamosa (assembly GCA_949317995.1). Classification (NCBI taxonomy): domain Eukaryota; kingdom Metazoa; phylum Annelida; class Polychaeta; order Phyllodocida; family Polynoidae; genus Acholoe; species Acholoe squamosa. Next base: position 12,244,902 of record OX439047.1, read on the forward strand.
AACCATGGGTGAAGAGTGCCACAGGCATGCGGGAGCCCCGGCCTTGGCTGGGTCAGCCCGCAGGCGTGGCGCTCGTCTTCCCACGGCCCTTCCCTTTACCCACGTTACCTGCAGGTGTCTTACTAACCCCTGTGGCCTGAGGAGTAGGTGCCTCTGCTGCTGGTCCTGTGGAGGAGCCCTCTCCAGGGTCAGTGGCAGGTGTCACTGGTCCTGGGTAGGTGCCCTCAGTGCCAGGAAGGGTAACCACCCCCTGAAATGGAAAAGTAGCATTGAATACAAAATGAATGCAATGATAGCAAATGACATACCTGCATTGCTATTGAACTTTAAAAATATTCAATCAAGGAATTTATATACTTATTACCTTCTTAATCTCACATTACATAAAGGGTACATAGTAGCAAATTGAAGAAACACAAGTCTGAGAGGTTCCAATACATATGAAGTGAAAGCTTCGTTGGCCATGAGGTTATTCCTCAAACACCGTAAGGTATCCACAGTCACAACATATCTATTCAAACTCAGGGGAACCCATCAGTTTGCGCTACCTCTAGCTACTGCATGTACATTGTGAGACTAATGAGTAATACACATTTCCCATGTCAGATTTCCCGGGATAGACAGGTAACACAACTTTAATATCCTATCTATAATAATAATGTCAACATAAATTGTAATAGCTATATCAGATCGGCCGGGGTCATGGGGACCTTCTTCTTTTTCTTCTGGTCATGAACTCCATCATTGGGTGGCTTGTCACCGCCTGTCGCAGACATACTGCCAAACATAAGGACAAATTATTGAACAACCAAGGTGTGTAAGCTCAATGAAAAATACTTCTATATTAACAGAATATGTATGGATGATGATGACAAAGTAGGAGTAAAAAATTATGTATGGATAGAACAATAGACAGGTCATTACTGTCCAGTAGTTCAGCGGAACCCTAAAAATTGGCCACCATGAAAAATGTTGGGATTTTTTTTTTCAGAATTGCTACAACCAACATCATTTAGGATGAGGGGCCCATAGGCACATCTAATGGTGAATTTAAAATAGTCTGGGTGTGTCTGAGGTACATATAGCAATCAAAACGAACAAAACCTCACCTACGTAACGTTTTCAAATTTGTGTAAAACTTGCATAAAATAAGGTGGTAAGTGCTTTAATTCTGTCCAGCATATTAGGTATGGCCACTAGGGTGTACATTGTGAAGCAATTTAATTGAAAAAAGTGACATGGAGGTCTATAGGGCAACATATCTAGATAACGACTCACGTACGTAACGAAATTTGAGGAATGATGAAAAATAGTCATTGCTGGCAAAATACATACCAAATGTCAGGTTATATGAACTAGAATGATTGATTGTAGATCTTGGGGCACATACACCATGGTAAAAACAGGTAATTATGCATAATACTGCCATTTTGGGGGTCGGCAAGTAAAAAATTCAACAAAAAATCTGCCCTGCCCCTCCAAACAAGCTGGGGGTCATCCCAAAATATCCAAAGATGGTCTAATGCACCCTAGTAGTAATGGTAGACCCTAATTTCAACATATAACAATGATTTGGGGCTAAATATACAGCGTGAGTTGCTCAGCAGAGCCATTTCCACAACCTGGCGAAAACGTTACGTACGTGATAAAAACAAATAATCGAAGTTCAGGGAGGTCTGGGCCCCAAAAAAATGGCATCAACCGGCCTAGATGGCAAGAGAATTTGACTGTGGTCGATTCTACGTCCATATACATCATTTCTGCATATTATTTGCACAATCAAAGCCATCTACGGACACTCACATACGTAACAATCGATATTCCATCACACTTTCATGGGAATTACCTACCTTTTTTGTGGTTTTAGGAAGAAACAAGGACAAGTAAACTTCACTCTTTGCAAGTTCGAGATCCTCTGAGCATGTTGCAAAAGTTCCCGGATGTGGGTCACTTCCGCCCGGTTAACAGGAAGCGTCTTCGTTTGGCACCATAAATTTTCGTTACGTAGGTGAGGTTTGCCGCGAGCAAGACAAAGACACCCACTGTGGTCATACTACATGGTCTGTGGCTTTGATTTTTGCTTCAATTATTCCATTTATATTTAAACTAAACCAAAATAGACTAGAAATGAAGAATTATAAATTTATGTAGCAAGTAGACTTGTTAAAGTATACCTCACGTACATAACATTGTCGGGAGTTGAATTTTGGTTTATGAGATCTAGCTCGTATCTGCGACAGACCAGCAGTTTTATTTATTTAACATCAGAACCCCCCTAGGGACCCTGTTGAACACAATTAATAGAGAAAGGGAGGATACATTTTTATTATGGTAGTTAGGGGCATAAAAAAAAAGTTACGTATGTGAGGTCGCTCATAGTTCCATATTATAAGACATGCGGGACAGAGGGTTGAGGCTGTGACATGACCAAAGCATTTTTGATAGATGGCTACGACCCCCCACCTATGTTAAAAGAGGTTTATGGCACTGTAACACTGTCTACCTTGATAAAAATTGGCAAAAAAAGGCATTTTTGGTGTGTCATCCAACTTCAAGACTCTGTAACTCATCAAATTATAGGCCGATATACATAAATCTGCCCTCTGCTTGAAGCTCAAGATGTTTTCTATCAAATGTCATTAAAATAAGGAAGAATGGTAATCTACATTTTATACTGTAGCTCCCCAAAGCTAAATAATACCCAAAATAGGCCCATACATCGCTCAGTGAATCCCCCCTTATGTAGATGCACAGCAACAAAAACAGATGTAACCTTTGAGTTTAGTTTGTAGATGCTACCAGTTTTGGACCACCAGGCTTTTGCTAACATTGTAACATTATTTTTTACATCAACGTCATCATCACGAGGGACAGAGGCATCCACACATGGGAGAAAGTGTGCTGCTGCAACACTTTGAATTTCATCACCAAGGTTATAACTTAAATATTTATTCAAAGTCCTAATGATATTATGGTTTGACAGCAACTGGCCGCAATCTGCAATTACAGAATCTCCGGACTCTTCATAAATGCAACCTCATCATAGTGCAGTAGGATGGCGACTTGCCACAATCTACAATGACTGTCAACCACAGTTTTCTCATTGTGGCGACTCTCTTTTTGCACATCATTTATGTGGAGCATAGTCAGCAACTTGCTGTGATGCCCTCTTGAGACAGCCATGACTCATATCATGATCTGATGGTGTTAAACTTGACGAACTCTTTCATATAGTGTGCATGAACTTTGCTATAATAACTTTGCGTCATTCATCTGTAAATATTGAATTGTGATATCTAATTAAATGTTCTTCTGCAATATGGTCCATCACCCAGATTTCTGGTTTAATGTGAATTTGTATTCTTTCCTGGCACTTCCTTTTTGTAAATATCCCAATACAATTATAAATGATTTGATCTCATGATCCTTTGACCTTAATTTCTTTTTTAAATTTTACTGGTGCTATCTGCCTTGATTGGTCACATGCTGTTAAGTTGGTTATTTTTCTCTCTCCCCTGATTATTTTAGGGTAAAGTGACCATGAGTCATCCACCTTGGTCTTCTTACCACATACTAGCTAGCCTAGGATCTTTTTAATAGTAGGAAAACTTGCAGGGGTCATCTAAAAATGGATATAAATATTACCCAGATGTCTTACTCTTTCCATCCAGCAATGTTACAACTTTCATACCCATAGTCATGGAGCTCTTAGAGCACCCATTATTCAATAGATGTGAATTTTCTTTCATCAGTATCCTGAGTCGGCCACTGTGGTACCTTGAGTCAGCCACATCATAAAATGACTCAACTAATTCATAGTAAAGAGTGTGATTTTGAAGCAAAACAAGGAAAACATTTATTCCCAGCTGAGTGATCTTAGTCAGAGTGTTTCGTGGCTAACTGAGTTACACGATGATGATATTATTCACTGGGATGGCTATCAGTATAGGCAGGACCGGAATGTCAAGAAAGGTGGTGGAGTAGCTATCTATGTCCAGAATGCCTTGGCAAAATCTGTTTTCTATCTGGTTCTTTCAACAGTATATCGTCTACCAAAATATACAGTAGGTGATTTCATAGATAAGCTAGAGGTCCACCACATCACTTTCTCAACCCCAAACAATTAATTATGGGTCCTAGCACTCTAGATGAGACTGCTAATGAACGAGCAAAGTTATATGATCTGTGTTGAGACTATGGTCTGCGAGATTTGATTAACTATTATACAAGACCATTTGAGAACAAAGGTACATGTATTGACCACATTATTACAAAAACTAGTAAGCCTGTGCTTACTGGTGTTCTCAGTTATCTGGTTAGTGACCATTTACATGTTTTTGCCTAACGGAAGAAAAACTCCTAGATATTATCCGGGAAGATGAATGCAGGAGTTATAGAAATCAGTCAGATGATAACCCAGCCGATTTGGTTAAATTCTGGGACTGGGACCCAATATGGGAGGGTAATTACATTGATGAGATGTGGTTATGTCTAAAATTGTGTATGCTTGAGTACTTGGACCAATGTTGTCCAATAGAAAAAAGAACTTATAAAGACAAGGGTAAAGACTGGATGACCAATGAAATCCTTAAATTGAGTGACAAACGTGATAACCTCATGACTGAATTTTTCAAAAGTAAAAACATGGCCAAAATTCTTGAAGCTAAATGTGTAAGGTGTCAAATTTCTGGAAAACTAAATATGCAAGGTCAAGTAACTCCATCAATGCCCTAGAAGAAAACAGTTGTAACCCAAAAGCTTTCTGGTGAATCCTGAAACCACCTACACTCAAGGGCACTGATGGCAAGTTGAAGTCTGACATGCAATCAGTAGAGTACATGAATGATTTCTTTGCAAATATAGGGGAGGAGTTATCTAACCAATTGACGAACGAAGGACAGCAACTGGCTGACCTAGATTGTTCATATGAACCTGACCCAGAAACTAATGACTTGCATGACGTCCTAAAGGTATTAACTGAAGAAGTTTGGTACCTAGTAGTATAGTATGTATCGGAATGGGACTATAGTTAAGTACTGTTTATGACTCACTCGACCTACAGCAAATCAGAGGGCTCCATTTGGTCACATGACCTGTGACGTCACTGGACCCCCATGCTGCAACACTTTGAATTTCATCACCAAGGGTATAACTTAAATATTTATTCAAAGTCCTAATGATATTGTAATGGTTCGTCTCATTAAGTTAGATTAAATCATAACGAAGAGAGAGAAAAGTTTCCGGGTAGGCAATCGAGCTTTTATTTCATAGCTTATGTTACATACGATCACAGCCTCAGAGGACTACATGCTACTAGGGCATTCGGTTACCCTTTCGGGTAACGACCTGGTTGAGCAGTGGGTAAAACCACTACTGAAGAACATGGGGGTAGAACCAGCCTTATATAGGGGAAAAGCCCGCGAAACTCAGACCGGCCACGTGACGTGTGGCGGACGAGTGATAGGCCCCCTGGTGTAATGGATACGAACCCAGAGGCAGGTGCTGCCACCTGCCATCCGGACTCCCCCACTACACCCGAAGACCTAGGTCTGAGTCCCACGGGTACATGAACGTAAAGTGTAAATACCATACCCCTACAATATTATGGTTTGACAGCAACTGGCCGCAATCTGCAATTACAGAATCTCCGGACTCTTCATAAATGCAACCTCATCATAGTGCAGTAGGATGGCGACTTGCCACAATCTACAATGACTGTCAACCACAGTTTTCTCATTGTGGCGACTCTCTTTTTGCACATCATTTATGTGGAGCATAGTCAGCAACTTGCTGTGATGCCCTCTTGAGACAGCCATGACTTATATCATGATCTGATGGTGTTAAACTTGACAAACTCTTTCATATAGTGTGCATGAACTTTGCTATAATAACTTTGCGTCATTCATCTGTAAATATTGAATTGTGATATCTAATTAAATGTTTTTCTGCAATATATAGTCCATCACCCAGATTTCTGGTTTAATGTGAATTTGTATTCTTTCCTGGCACTTACTTTTTGTAAATATCCCAATACAATTATAAATGAGTTGATCTCACGATCCTTTGACCTTAATTTCTTTTTTTAAATTTTACTGGTGCTATCTGCCTTGATTGGTCACATGCTGTTAAGTTGGTTATTTTTCTCTCTCCCCTGATTATTTTAGGGTAAAGTGACCATGAGTCATCCACCTTGGTCTTCTTACCACATACTAGTTAGCCTAGGATCTTTTTAATAGTAGGAAAACTTGCAGGGGTCATCTAAAATTGGATATAAATATTACCCAGATGTCTTACTCTTTCCATCCAGCAATGTTACAACTTTCATACCCATAGTCATGGAGCTCTTAGAGCACCCATTATTCAATAGATGTGAATTTTCTTTCATCAGTATCCTGAGTCAGCCACTGTGGTACCTTGAGTCAGCCACATCATAAAATGACTCAACTAATTCATAGTAAAAAGTGTGATTTTGAAGCAAAACAAGGAAAACATTTATTCCCGGCTGAGTGATTCATGGCTAACTGAGTTACACGATGATGATATTATTCACTGGGATGGCTATCAGTATAGGCAGGACCGGAATGTCAAGAAAGGTGGCGGAGTAGCTATCTATGTCCAGAATGCCTTGGCAAAATCTGTTATCTATCTGGTTCTTTCAACAGTATATCGACTACCAAAATGTACAGTAGGTGATTTCATAGATAAGCTAGAGGTTCACCACATCACTTTCTCAAAGCCAAACAATTAATTATGGGTCCTAGCACTCTAGATGAGACTGCTAATGAACGAGCAAAGTTATATGATCTGTGTTGAGACTATGGTCTGCGAGATTTGATTAACTATTATACAAGACCATTTGAGAACAAAGGTACATGTATTGACCACATTATTACAAAAACTAGTAAGCCTGTGCTTACTGGTGTTCTCAGTTATCTGGTTAGTGACCATTTACATGTTTTTGCCTAACGGAAGAAAAACTCCCAGATATTATCCGGGAAGATGAATGCAGGAGTTATAGAAATCAGTCAGATGATAACCCAGCCGATTTGGTTAAATTCTGGGACTGGGACCCAATATGGGAGGGTAATTACATTGATGAGATGTGGTTATGTCTAAAATTGTGTATGCTTGAGTACTTGGACCAATGTTGTCCAATAGAAAAAAGAACTTATAAAGACAAGGGTAAAGACTGGATGACCAATGAAATCCTTAAATTGAGTGACAAACGTGATAACTTCATGACTGAATTTTTCAAAAGTAAAAACATGGCCAAAATTCTTGAAGCTAAATGTGTAAGGTGTCAAATTTCTGGAAAACTAAATATGCAAGGTCAAGTAACTCCATCAATGCCCTAGAAGAAAAAGTTGTAACCCAAAAGCTTTCTGGTGAATCCTGAAACCAGCTACACTCAAGGGCACTGATGGCAAGTTGAAGTCTGACATGGAATCAGTAGAGTACATGAATGATTTCTTTGCAAATATAGGGGAGGATTTATCTAACTAATTGACGAACGAAGGACAGCAACTGGCTGACCTAGATTGTTCATATGAACCTGACCCAGAAACTGATGACTTGCATGACATCCTAAAGGTATTAACTGAAGAAGTTTGGTACCTAGTAGTATAGTATGTATCGGAACGGGACTATAGTTAAGTACTGTTTATGACTCACTCGACCTGCAGCAAATCAGAGGGCTCCATTTGGTCACATGACCTGTGACGTCACTGGATCCCCATGGTGCATACCCATATATGGTCATGTGACCTCGACCTTGACCTAATTAGGGGTGTGCATACCCAAATATGGTCATATGACATTGAGCTCAACCTAATTAGGGGATTACCCCGGTCACGTGACCCCTCATTTTGCATAATAGACCACTCCCCCTTGACCTATTTAGGGGAATGGGACTACAGGATGCAACCTTAGGGAAGGGTGGGGTGGGGGGCCTTGGGGATTGGAGGGGGCCCTTTTTAAAAAAATAAAAAGAATAAAAAAAAAAGAAGTAAACCCACCCCTACCCTTTTGGGGTAGGGATGGGTTTATTGATATTAAAATCTTTTTTATAATTTTTTGATTTGTGGTAAAAAATGTAAAGTATGAAGGATATATATGACTGTGATACTTTTTTTTGTAATTCCTAATTATGGGCTTACCCAGTTATGTAACCCCTTATTTGTATAAGAGACCATGTTCCCTTGACCTAATTAGAGGGTTTGTTGACCGGTACTTTCACCGGTACATCCACTGGGAAGTCAGGAGTGCCCGAACACTGCTTGATAAAGCCTCAACTCCCAGGTAACTGGATTAAAGGGAATGTCGGGTCCTAGTGGATGGTGGTTGAAGCTGATGGGGAGGAATGTAGGGGCAGTAATTCCCCATACTTGGTGGGGATACCGAGTGGTCCCGCCTCGCGAAGGGGGATCTCTAGAGAGCTCTGTACCAGGTAATCACGGCCCCTTAGTATTTGTATCATACCGATCCAGGTGTAGTTGGAAGCCATAGAATGTCAGGCCAGGGGAAGTAGCTCAGGGGTAGAACTTCTTCGAAGTTGGAGGGTCCCGGGTTCGAGTCCCGCTTTCTCCATGTAATCATCTATAGAATTTGTCCGATAATATTGTTTAAAGGCATCTTCTTTCTCAATTATTAGATCTGTTACACCATCTTCAATCCAGGGTTTTCTTTCTTGCTTAATATGAAATTGCTTAATTGGGCACACAAAATCTAAAAAAGCTGTAATTTTTCTCACGAGAATGTCCCAGGCCATACCACCATCAGCGCATTCCCAGAACTCAGTCCAATTTTCATTTCTGATAGCCAATAATTATTTTATCTTTCTCTCTATAGTTTCTGTACGATCTACCTTTAAAAGGTAGGGGGTTCTTGGGATTTCCTGATGCTTCCGGGTTATGTTCACTAATCCATGGTCACAAATATTGGTATCCTTTACTCGACAATCTTCAATATGTGCAGTATTTGTGAATATCAATAGTAGTGTCAGGAGTATCTGGGCCAGGATTTATATGGGTAATATCCGTTATAAGTTGGGTGCATGCCCAGTGTGCGAAATGTTCAATCAGGTTATCTGAATCAGTATCCTTGATTCTCATGTTAACATTCATATCACCCATAAAGTATACCTCATCATACTTTTGTTTATCCACTTGCTTAAATACTGCTGATAACTGCTCCAGAAAGTCTGGGACTTGTGAATCAGTGGGTTTGTAGAGATTACATATTGAGAGAGCTTTATTCATGCCCTTTTTTATAACTACCACTGCATTTCAATATGCTCATTTATTAAGTTTAAATGTTCATACTCAGTGGGTGAAAAGGTTGCATAATTCCTGACATTACCAAGCCCCCACCTTTCATAAGCTTGTTCTTTTTGTTATATCTAATCCTATCATGTCTGGTCAGAACATACCCTTCAATATCAACGTAGCTGGTTGAAAGGTTATCATGTAGCCAGGACTCTGATAATGTTAAACAGTGGATATTTGAATTTTCAATTATGGGAAGAAAATCTTCTATATTACCAGATAAACTTCTTGCGTTGTGGTGGCAAATGTGAAAACCTTGAACCCTAAACAGTGTTATAGGCATAATAAATTATGTCTATGACACTGTTAAGGAATCAAGGTTTGGAAGAAATGGGCTGCCGTCTCAGTGACCAACACACTCACATATATTGTGAGGTGTTTTAAATCATATGAACAGCACCATATAGGATTTCTTTTTAATGAGATAAAATCTGTATGCTCCAAGGGGATGTTCAACTTTTAAAATGATGCCCTGGGCTAAGGGAATTAATTCGATTTCCATAGCCTCAGAGGTGGCGGTGGGGATTTCAGTGGGAGCTCCCAACTTGCTAATAAAAAGTACAGTTCCTACCTTAGAATCAGACAGGTATTAGTAGATAGTTACGTATCAGTGGACAGTGGTAAGGCGGGTCAGGAGGTCCGGGGGCGTTCCAAGTCAAATCAGGCAGCAAAGGGGTGTGAGTATGTTGATTTCCTTCTCGACATATGCATGCAAAGAGAACAGATACAGAACTTTTAATACAAGACAAAAGCATAGGGCACGTATATTCTTGATAACAAGTATACTTATTATAAGTCAGTTGTGAGAAACACATGACTTTTACTATTAATGATATATTCTTTGATAATGCACCAAGGAGAGTGCCAATAGTACCATTTTGATAAAGTTCATGGCGTCAGACTAGAATATGATTCATTACTAATAATGCTTTCATACACATATACAGCTTCAGTCAGCCACCATTCATTCTCAGATTCACACCTCATTTAATCCCATCGAGGCCTATGGCATGTGATAGCAAGGATAGAGTCTTTAGTGATGCACAGGATATAGTTTTATCTATAGTTAATCATGTTACGCTGTGCAATGTAGGTGCAGTTGTCAAAAAACAGTAAAAACGATTCATTCTTGTATTTAATACATTCATACGCACAGCTCACATTTAACTTTTCATTCTCATATTCACACATTTAAATCCATTTGACATGTAACAGATGGTAGCTATTAGGCCACTAAGTATGCTTATATTGGCCACAATACGTATAGTGGTAATTTGATGTGTAGCAATAAATGTATGCACTTTTAAATAGAATTTTTTTTAAATTATGTACTATTTATACTAAACACTAAGCTAAGTGCACTCTAATATGACAAAAAATGGGTTGAGTCTGACCAGTAAGTTATTGTGGATGTGCATGGAGTGGTGTTTGTCGCTGTATTCCTACCTAGCACACAGGCGACTGCCTATAGGTACATGTTTGAACACAGTGTCAAACTATAGAGGTAAAGAGTTTGCACTCTGACTAAATGAGTCCATGTTCAATATAGATTTACTTTGGATTATAATGGTTTTGGAGATAAACAGTGTTTGAGTGTATCCGGGTCAGGGTGGATGCCATCTTCAAGCCTCTGATATCTGTCTTTACGTTGCCCGCCGGTGAGGTGATGCACCATGGCGTCTAGCCAGGGACCTATGAGACAATTATTGTTCATTGATATTAACAATGGCTCTGTTTACGTGTGGCACCCCAGCATTTATAATCTGCTGTGCTTCAGGGTAAGAGGGTTCTTCATTGTTGTACATGGCGAAGGTCACTCAAATGATTATTATAATTATAATCTTATTACACGATTTCTGATATTCTGAGTGTTTTTCCTGGATATTCCCATGCACATACCTGTCGATTATCCAAGGATAACAGGCTCCCAGTGCGGTTATCCATGGATAACATGCACACCTTACATGTCATATATTACAAGTTAAAACCTATGAAATTTTCATTGCCAGGGTAAGGGACAAACCTGCAGTCTCCTGATCCCAAATCCAAGTCCCTATGCAGTGCTTTACAGGGACTGACGAGAAAGTGTGTGTGTTTGCCTGTACATGTATAATGCCATAGCCCCTACCTGGATAGTAGCGTCCCCAGCAACTCTCACATGCGCAAGGTTAGAATAGCATTATAATTATACAGGACTGCTGGAAGCGTTCATACCAAAACAACGGCTGCCGGGCACCAAGGTGTGTGTACCGATGGTCTAGTGGTTAGCATGCCACCAGTAGCTGTCCTCGTTCTCGCCAACCCCTCCCCAGCACTACTGCTGCAGCTCTCATAACCGTGACGACTGCGGGACATGTTCAGACCAGACCAATAGCTGCCGGGCACCGAAGTGTACGTACCGGTGGAACGTTTTTTTTTCGCAGTGTGTAAACACACTATGGCTTGCTTTGAGTCCTGGAGAGGGGAATGATTTTTGTTTTCAAATTATATTTATTGATTTTCTATTGAATATCTATTGATTAATTGTGTAATAAAATAAGTAGGTAATGGATATGTCATGACTTGTGACTGATATCCAACAATAACATGTTAAGTATGCGCGTTATTGTGGGATATCAGTCACAAGTCATAACATATCCATTAATTACTTGTTCAATAAGGTATAAAGGCAAAACCCATATACCCCTTGTAGCTCTATCCCATGCCGACCAGAATAAATTATAAAGACACTTAAATTACTTTATTTCAAGCTTTTGTTAAAGGGAGAACAAGAACAGGCCAGTTAACGATGAATCGTGATTATCAGTCATATGCATACTTTCATGATTACTTAACAATTCTCACTGAGTTCTGAGATTTTTTTAATCCTCTGGGCAGTATCAAAGAATATGATTCACAAACATAGACAGGATGACACTTCCTATATCATAGTACTGAAACAACTCCTATTATAACAGCCTCCCAGGAGTCAAAATGTCAACTGGGATTGAGAGTATTTATCTCTGTAATGGTTCGTATCGACTTATATGTTGGGTGGCTCGTTGGCTCGCTTATCACTAAAGACACCAACACAACACGAGTGATTCGGGTTGGGCAAAGCCCCGGATACCCCTACCTCTCGGGTAGGACTTTATTCACTTCTGTATGCTGTCTATAACTGAACGTCTTGACTGGACCATGTCCAGTCCCCTTCTGCGGCTCGTCCGGCTTCTTAGTAGAAGCTGGACGCGAGGCATGGTGCTGCCCCCTCTTGTACCAAACGGGTATCGCAGAGCGACACCTGGTTGGCATAGAAGGAACGAGCACGACACGAACACGTCTCTCGGATGAACTGCACTAATATATATACAACGATGCCGGCCCCTACACCACCCCCACAAGACTATACCTAGGGTTGGGTGTATTTATAAATACCTATTGTTAACTTTATACAATAATAAGTGATATATAAACATAGGTAAGTCTATACACAAGTGTTTGTATAGAATATACAACATTAAAGGGGCATTATAAATAATATTTACATAATAAGGCATCGTCGCATATAACCCAAAGTAACTAATAATAACAGTTAGGAAGTGGTGCCTTATGCACCATCGACCTAAGCTGGTAAATGGTAACAATGTTACAGTGTTATTATAGTTTAAAGACGTGATAAAAGTAATGGATATGTAGTGATATGGTAATAACATTATTATACAATAGTAAGTAACCGACCCGAGGTGGGGTAAATAACCCGAGAAAAAATTTTGTTTAGTTTGTTTACAAAAATGTAATATAGTATATAAAAATAGCTTTACACAAAATTTAATACTGATAAAATAGGCGTCCTACCAGGGTAGTAGGATCGCCCTTACAAAATACCGAACTTCCGGCGAATCTGGAATGACTGGTGTCTGCAGCTCCACCCGGCGACATACGTGTGGTGGCAAGCCACGTTGCTGTTGTGTTGTGCCCTGATGAAGATGGGAAGATGGAGCCCCGGTTTGGTCTGGTAATCCGTTTGTGTTTCGGGTAGCGTCCACCTTCGCTGCAGGTATGGTTCCAGATCGGCAGGTCCAGCATAAGGATAAGAACCTCTGCCATGGTAAATGCTTTTACCCTCGGGTACCATAGGCTCCTTCAGATGGACACTTAAAGATCCTCGGGATCAGTGTCCATCTTCTCAGCTGGCTCCGGGTCGGCAGCCGGAGCCGAGCTGCTGCAACTGCTCATAGAGAGCAGCACTGGGGTTTCGCTGAGAGACTCGCTACGCAAGCTCAGCGCGCCCATCCCCTCGGACGGACTGTCCACTGCCTCGGCCTCGGGTGGGACACCCGGAGCGACGGAAAGGGACGACGCAGTGCCGTCCCACTCATCCAGGTGCTTCCCGAAGCAGAGGAAGAACTTGAGGTCGGCCTCCGTGAATGTACCCGGCGTTCTCAGCACGGTGGAACTCCTTAAGCTTTTCAGCTTCCAACTGCTGGCGCCGGCAGGATTGGATTGCCTCCTCGACATTCTTCCTCTCCTGTTCCCGGATCTTCTCTTCCTCCTTCTTCTGGACCTCAAAGACCAGGTTGAAGGTGGCTTCAGTCATGCACCGCCAGTAGTCGATTGACTTTTGGCGATGCAGTGCCTGCCATTCCGCCATCAGGTCGTTCTGGATTACCGCCGTACGAACGTCGCGGTGATCGACGAACGTGTTCGGATCCTGAAGACCTGACAGCGTACTCGCAATGAGTCCCATAACGGGCACCCGAGGGTCCGCTGGTGGGGCTATAGCCGGTGGGGACGCGGCGGCCTCCACAGTGACAGACGAAGCGCCTGCTGGAGGGACCGAGGGACCCTCAACGGTTGTACCTCCCCGGCCTCGGCCGCTGCCCGGGGGAGCTCGGGTGGACTCCATGCCACCACGGCCTCTATCCCGAGACTTGGCTCGGCCCAAGGAGGTTAGGACCTGAGATTCGGGTCCCGCTGGTCCCATTGCAGGGAACTTCACCACGTATTCACTGTACGTGAGGTGCTTGCCGGATGACCATTCACCGGCCCACCATGCTCCAAAGTAGGTGCACCAGTCATCCGGACTGCCAGTGGCTTCACTCGGGGGTGCTCTGTTGCTGGTGTTGGGGCTGGAGTGGCCGCCTGGCTAACCACCCTATGGGTCTGGTTGCCAGGCATATCCAGAGCCGAGACCTGTTGTCCCGACTGGCGACGATCAGCTGGGTTGGCTGGTCTGGGCTGATCCTTGTTACCCGAAGGGCTTACGGATCAGTCTGCGCTGGTCCTTTTGGAAGCACCGGTAGCCGTAGCCGAGCCTCCATTAGGTCCCTTCGAGTGGGCCTTGCCCTTCTCCCGCTTTTCATCACCTCGCCACTTCTTCACCTTCAGGTGTACTTCAGTGGGCATCCCGAACTTGGTAGGCGAGAAGTTAATGGCAAAATAGACCATGAGGTTGCCACTCCTCCATGAACAGAATCCGGTTTCGAATGCCTGTTCCTTAACATCCTTGATGCTCAACGAAGCCCAGTTAGCCAGGAGCTTGTTGAAGCACTTTACAGCCCGCTTCCGAGTTTTCTCCAGGCCGGTACCATGGGCTTTCTGCAGATGCAGAGCCATGTCCCGACGCCGGTTGGTCGAAAACGAGCCGTCACAAAGCTTACCCAGACGGTCTCCGGTACACACTGCAGCAGAGGCTTGTGGTGCATGTGGTGCTCCACGATATGGCGAGCGAAACGTCTTCTCGCCTGTGAGGGCGAGCTGGCACGACTCGAACGGGCACCTGTGGCGGTTGCCGCTTGGTCCCCATTGTGTCATTGCCCATTGGACTTTTGTCCGGGCCTCGTAGTTGTATATCGACCCCAGTTCGGATTTGAGCTGGTCAATCCAAATGAGGTAGAATTTTCCTACTGGCGTATCCGAGGGGCCGGACTTCATCCACTCCTCGTCATCGCTATCACCATCTTTATTGACGACGCCCGGGCACATGTAGCACAATCCGCGAAGCAGCGGGGGTCAGTTCCTTGAACCCCTCGGCTGCGTTCTTCCACATCCATTTCTGATTGTCGTCTTTAGGGACGTCCGTGGTCATTTCTTCCCACGTCGTCACAGACTCCAAATCAGATTTGGCTGACTCGGGCAGCTCTGGGTCGCTTTCGCTTCCCTCACTGTCCGTGTAGATGCCCTCGCCTTTACATCCGGCTCGGCTGGTGGTAGTAGTACCAGTTGAAGCCTTGGTAGAGGTCTTGGCGCTCGTCCCGCTGGTGCTAGCAGAGGATGCTGCAGTAACCGAAGTGGCTACTGTGGTGGATGGGGCGCTGGAGACGGACGTCTTCGGGTCACCCTTACCCCTCGTCTTGGTGGGGGGTGCGGGCTCCGCCGGAGACGCTTTCGCTCCATTCTTCTTCTTCCGGCGCACAACTTTGGGTGGCTGCGCCGGCACTTCGGGACTAGAATCCGACTGACGTGGATCCTTGTCCCGTGAACGAGGGCTCCTCCTGCCACTGACCGGGGAGTCAGAGCCGGAGGCGGCCTTCGCCTTGCTTTGGGCCACTTGCTTCCGGTGGGCCCGACGGGTAGCAGAGAGCTCCTTCTGCTGTTCGGCCAGCTCGCGTCGCTTGGCCTCAACAGCAGCCTGTTGCCGTGAGATATCCTCTTCCGAGATCTCACCGGCCGCCTCAGGGATTTTGGGGCCCGGTTCCTCATCGGCTTTGGATCTCTCAACGGCGATCCTGATGTCCTCCACCTCTAGGTTACTCTCGGAGAGAGGATCCTTTGGTGCTGGCTTACAGCTCAATCGCTTGACCTGTCCGGATTCCACCGACGACTGTGTGACGGTGGAGTCTGTATCCATGTCGGATTCAGACTCTCTTAGCTGCGCGGCCTTCCGGGTAATGCCTTCGGAAAGCAGCACAGCTCGGGCCAAGCTCTCGTTGACCGACATCGCCTCCGCCAACCGTTTGTAGTTGCGGAGCCAGGACACAGGCATACTCTCTGCCAACTCGTCGGTGCACGAGTCCATAACCAGAGTCTTGGAGTCTTGAAGTCATCTGGTACGGCCTTGGCCTCGCCGGGTGTTACAGCAAGAGGTCCGTATCGGAACATGGACGGATGCATGGGGATGGAAGTCCCCCAGGAGGTGTAGAAAACACCGGCTTCCTCGTCCAGGTGGGCGAGGCGCTCGGTGCGCGTTCTGAATCCCGGAGGATACAGCGGTATGTCCAGGACATCGAGGGTATCACCCGAAGCCGTTGCTGTAGACGTCAGCTCTGGGCGCGGAGGAGGCGGAGGAGGCATCCTCTCTCTGTCTGTGACCTCGGTCAACAGCGCAGAGAGCGTGAGGGCGGCCTCTTCTACTTCAGGTTCCATTGCTGGAACTGCCGTTGAGGAGTCCATACTCTCTTCAACCCGAGACGAGACTGTCGGGTCCTCGCCTTCCTCCAACTGGACGTTGGCAGTTTGACGCGCAGCGTCTATCGTCCCCTGTGCCATGGCACTGAGGGCGACTTCCAATTTAAAAAATTGGCAAATGTGTTGGACTCCTCCCGAAGGATTCATCCAACAAAAGGATAAGGTGTAGCAGAGCTAACCACACAGCTACCGGCTGCCGAACGCCAAACAATAACCGGAGCGAAACGGGTGGCGTCTTACCGCCACGAGTCCGCTCTAGTTATGACCAATATTACGTCAGACCTCTCGTCTCACGAGATTCCGCAAGGGCTATCCGGTGACCTAGTTCTATTCTTTCCCGCCGCACCTGCGGCGCCACCTAGCAATCTAGATCCGAACAAACATTCGACTCGACATGCGAGACGCGGCCTACTACCCGAGTGCTATCGTCTGGAGCTTGGCGGCATATACAACGCTTCAAAGCGAATGTACCAGTTAATCCGACCGCCGCTCACGGGATACAGCTACCCGGGGAGGGCGCGTTCGGCATCCCTAGCCGTGGAATGTATGTTGTTCGCCTACGGCGAACAACACGCAGCAGCTCGTTGTGTACTGAGTTAGGTTACAGCAGACCTCAACCGGGGACTGCGTCTAATGCCTTTGGTTAGCATTTTATTCTTCCCGGCTTTACGTACGGCCTTCTCCGGGTCCTGCCTAGCCACGGCGAGACCTTTCCCATACGTAATGCCTTCACTCAGCGAGACATTTTTCCGTTTCTTACGATTAGGTCGTTTCCTGGCCTTCGTCTTCTTTTTAACTACTCCTCCAGCTTCCGGCACTTTCCTCAGCCGGCCTCTAGGGCGTTTCCCGGGTACCACCACATTGGGCTTGCTAGGCGCAGGCTCAGGTGGATGGTAACCGAACTCCATCTCCGCCTCTTCGCGTCCCTTCCAGGGCCGAAGTTTTCCAACATTCGTCTTCCATTTCCTACCGGTTAGGCAGTCCTCCATCATCACCGTGGACTCGAATGATGCGAATAATTTTAAATGGACCTTCCCAAGGCGTTACGAGCTTTAACCGTTCCAGCGGCTCATAGTACCTTAGTACTTTGTCCCCAACATTAAAACGAATTCTTTTGGCATTGGTGTCATAACCCACCTTCTGCCATTTCGCTCTCTTCAGCAGTTCTTTCCGAACGGCCTCGTATGCATGTTTGAATCTATCCCTTAACGACTCTACAAACAACACGGTGCAGGGCGCCTCTGGGTCTATCCCTACCACTCCATACACTAAGTCGGCGGGCATTATGATGTCCTCGCCGAACACTAGCATGTTTGGAGTACAATTAGTAGATGAATGGACAGTGTTGTTGTAGGCGAATACTACAAACTCACACTGTTCATCCCAGTCGTCCTGGTGGGTATTAACCAGGGGCTTTAGCACTTGTATCAAGGTTCTATTGAACCGTTCTACCTGTCCATCCGACTGTGGTCAGTATGGGTTGGTTCGGGTCTTGCAAATGGCTAGGTAATGGCACATTTCCTGCCATAGCTCTTACTCGAACTCTCTCCCTTGGTCACTGTGCATCATAAGGGGGACACCCAGCCTTTTACAAGCGCCTCAGCGCATGTGGCGGCTTTGTGATTGGGAAGAGGAAACACCCGAGTGTACTTTGTATAATAGTCGGTTACGACCATCATGCAAGTATTATCTCTGGGCGTCGTTTTAATTCCGCTGATGACGTCTATCGCTACTCGAGCGAACCTGACACCAAACAATTTCTGGGATAAGGGTTGCTTTCCCAGGCCGGGTCCCGGCTTGTTTTTACAACAATCCGGGCAAGTGGTGATCCACCAAAGTAGGTCACCTCTCATTCCAGGCCAGTAGTAACGTCTTTGTAGACGCTCTATCGACCTCTTCTTACCGAAATGACCACTAGTTTGGTGGCCATGGCAATAATACATGATATCCCTCCTCATCGGAGTGGGAATCACTATTTGTAACAGCCTACCATTGGTAGAAGTAGTCTTCCACCTGCACAGTATGCCGTCTTGGATCTCTGGCTCAGTCCATTGAGCTATCAATTGCCTCGTTTCCCTATATTTAGGGATAACAACGGCCTTGCCGGTTTAATACCTGTCCGTAGGTATTCCATTATGCGCCAGTGGTGGGATCCGACTGTTGGAACTTCTTGATGGTCTCCGGGGACCAATCAAGATAGCTACATACAGCCTCCTCCCAGGGGATGCGGGGGGTGGTATAATTAAATACCAACCCAGTTACCACAGCATTGTGGGCCCCGCAGTCTTCACAAGTGGCATTCTGGCACTTTCAGACAGGTCGCCTCGACAAGGCATCCGCATTGATATGTTTAGCACCGGGCCGGTGCTCTATTTGTTTATGCTCCAATCCGAACTCGGATAGATGAGCTAACCATCGTCCAATCATCCCCTCGGCGTCCTTAAAGTTAAGGAGTCACCTTAGGGACGAATGGTCGGTTCGTAAGGTAAAGTCTGTTCCCCAAAGGAAATGCTTAAACTTCTTCGTATACACCACTACCGCGAGGAGTTCTCGTTTAGTGGTACAATAATTACGCTGGGTCTTGCTTAGCATGTTGCTAGCGAATGCTAGTGGGACCTCAACTCCATCTTGGACCTGAGAGAGAGCCGCCCCAATTGCATCATTGCTTGCATCTGTGTCTAATATGAAATGTCCCTCGGGAGTGGGATATTTCAATACGGGTGTATTTCTAAACAAATCCTTTATTTTATTAAAAGATTCTTCTTGCTCGCTGGTCCATGGGAATGGGTCCCGTGCCCTACCCGGGGTCCAGTGAGCTAAGCACTGCATTGGAAAACTTACACGAGAGTAATTCGGTATGAAATCACGGTAGTAGGAACAAAATCCTAAAAATGATCTCACCTCCTTAGCACTCGTGGGTCGTTCCCAATTCTCTACAGCTTCTAATTTCTCTGGATCCGCACTCACTCCGTTAGGGGTGATGATCCTTCCCAGATATGTAATTGTTTTCTTAAACAGATTACATTTCTTGGGTTTAAGTTTTAGACCGTTGGATAGTATCCGGTCGAGTACCAATTGCAGATTTGCATGGCATTCCTTAAACGACTTGCCGAACACGACAATGTCGTCCAAGTAGACCAAGCATTTCTTCCACAAAAGGTCACTCAACAAGGATTCCATCATGGCCTCGAATGTAGCAGGGGCGTTACACAATCCGAAGGGCAAGACATTATACTCGAATAGCCCCATATGCCTAGAGAACGCGGTTTTCTCTATGTCATTGGGGTGCATCGGTATCTGCCAATACCCGGATTGCACATCCACGGTATAAAACCATTGGTTCCCACCCAAGCTATCTAATGTCTCGTCTATCCTAGGCAGAGGATACGAGTTCTTCTTTGTCATACCGTTCAATTTTTGGTAATCAACACAAAAGTGGATTGTACCGTCTTTCTTAGTGGTCATACAAACAGGGCTGGACCAGGGACTCGAGCTCGGCACGATGACCCCTAGGTCCAACTGATTTTGTATTTCCTGTTCACAAATTAACTTCTTCTTAAGAGGAAGTCTGCGATATGGGATTTTAAAAGGTTTCTCGTCGCCCACATCTAGAGTGTGCAACACCTTATCGGATCTGCCTACCTGTCCTCCTTCCCTACCGAAAGCACTCTCGTACCTCCTTAGGAGTTTCGCTAGGCATTCCTTATCCTCCGTATTCTGTAAATCTGATTGTTCAAACAGTTTCTGAAATTCATCATCCAAAGGATGCTTACTAACAGGGTTTAATGGTTTATTGAACCTGGCCTCGGCGACGTGTTCTACCGAACTCATCTCTCCCACACTGTCGCCTCGCTTCAAGTAAACCACTGAAACACTTCGGTTAGTTATGGGTAACACAGACCATGCTGCATTAGCCACCAATGTGTCCACTGAGTCCAACCCGATACTCGATAAATATACCGTGTTGGGTTCATAGACTCCAGTTTCATTCCTCTGGGCCATTAATCCGCCACAAAGGACATCACAAGTGGTACCCGGTGGGATCTTCACCGTGTGTATCACTGATGCAACCGAAGACACCTGTCTCAATACGCACTGGACATGCAAGCCATACGGGTTCCGTATACTCATCATACCATCCCTGGAATCCAAGACGGCCCCATATAAGCTTGCAAAATCCAATCCGAGGATTCCGTCATCACTAACCTCTGCTATAGTCGGCGAAAGAACGAATTCTTTGCCTCCTATACGGATAGGCATAAACGTCCTACCAAAAGTATGCATACTGCTTCCGTCGGCCGTGCAAGCATTTACCCCCGTATTGAGGTTCTCATGACTGCTGGCCACCGAGTCGAAGAATCTTTTGGACACACAGGAATGGCTAGCTCCAGTATCCACTAAGAATTCTCCTACCCGGCCTTCCACAGATATGGGTACATACCACCGTCTCCCCCCCCCCCAAAGGGGAGGGGTTGCTGGTAAACTGGTGAAAGTCTCCCGAATCACCAAGATTCAATCCGAGTCCTCTCAAAAATTCCAGACACGGATGACTTGGGGGAAGGCGTGTCCCACACACTCGAATCAACTCCTTGATCCATCCTTCCTCTCCCCCAGTGCGGCCACTCGCCTCCATATGTTCACCACCATACACATAAGCACTAGGGTCCCTGGCCCCGGCCGTAGTGCAGGGGTGCGCACCCACAGCCACCCGGCCTCCAGGTGAATTTGACTCGAAATCTTCCACCGGATTACCCCCGGTAGCCTTTTGGCATTCGTTCCGTCCTGGGGTTATACCCAATGCCGTGGATACAACCCCCACTAGTTTCCCACATCAGTGGAATCCATAGTGTTCTGTCCTCCTTCGCCGTTATCTTCGGCTTCATAGAAGGCAGCCATTACCGGCTTAGCAGCGGTACATTCAGACGAATAGTGTCCCATGCGTTTCCCATGCCTGAAACACTTAACCGTCCGGCGATCCACTCTGGGTCTCTGCCGGCTGGCTTGGAGGGCATCTGTAATTTTCTTACACATATCCTCCATAAGTTTGGTCATGTCCGGAGACTGACCCTTCGCTTTATCAGCGTTGTCAGAGGGCTTAGTAGCCTTCCCACCAACTTTCGGGTCACTTCTGACCTCGCATGGCGGTTTAGAATCTCTTGATTTACTAAACGCCTTCCTCGGAATGTACTTCCTACCTGAAGTATTCTTCCTAAGCTGCATCGAGCAAAAGGTACCGTCCTCCTGCTCGATGTCAATCAGTTCAAAATCATCCGGGGTATTATCTACCTCCGATCGCTGAACTACCGATGCTAGTGGAGCCGAACCCGTGGAATTCGGGATGTCTCCGGCTAGCATGGTTCGCTTCTTCACGGCCATATCTATACCATTAAATATGCCTTGCAATGTTATGCCTTCTTTCCAGGCATCTCTCGCAGCAATTTGCTTGTCTCTGTCTCTCAGACCCTTGACGAATTGTGTGATCAAATCATCCATATACCAGTCCTGGTTTTCTGTACCGGGTATGGCCTTACTAAAAAGGGCATGCAGTTCCATACCGTATGCTCTGAAAGCTTCGTTTGGCTTCTGTGTACGTTTCTTAAAGCGGACCATCGGATCCTCCTTGACCATGTTACACAATAGTCCGCTAGCAGATTCAACTAACTGCTCAAAACTTCATACGAGACCGTACCAGGTCCGCCATTGCTCCACTGCCATGCGAGCCGGCCCGCCTTTCACGCATCTTACCAGATGCGGCTTGGCCTCGTATGGGGTCCAACCATTGCAGTTCATCACATCGATGAAATCTTCAAACCATTCTTTCCATGGCCGAGTACCGTCGTATTCCTTAGGAATCACGGCTACTCTTCGGGCTGAATTGTGAGCATACATCAATCTAGAACATTGTTGTTTACTCCATTCAATCGCCTTGGTGTCATTCAAGGTTCGATTGCCTCCCATTCCACCAAAGCTTGTATTGTTTGGTGGTGGCGGTGGTGGTGGTTGGTTATGGTGTCACCACCCTAAATCGGACCACTTCCGGGTTTACTGGCCAAATAGTCCCTTCTGAACTTAGTTATTTTGAGGAATTTGGCCCCAAGGGAAGGGAAAGAGGGGCCAAACCCATTGTTATTTGGTATAAGAATGATGAGGAGGAGTGTTTCAATAGGCCCAGAATATTTTTTGTTCAAAACATAAATTCAGTGGAAGTTTATGGGGTGAAGGGGTCCTGATGTGTATTCATGCGCTAATCAGGCCTCACCATGCAAAAATCACTACCTGGTTACCATGGCAATTTGCGCAAAATCTAGCCTGACTTTGTTTATGTGGACCTATCTTATTTTTTTCTCCATTTCATAAGCTAAAATATGGTGTAGGTTGCTAAGCACTGTGAGAATTTTAAGTATATTTAATATCAGGTCAACGGTGGAAGACCTGTGATTTTTCGGATGGTCACAAGGCATTTGGGGTGGTGACACCATAATTATATGTCCACTGTGTACCACTGTAGTTCGTATAGCCACCACCCCCTTGGTTGGGGCCGGTACCCGAGGCACCATCGCTACCTGCGTTGGGGCCGTTACCCGAAGTACCGTCCCCACCCTGAGCACCAGTGTGGTTAGTGCCACCCTGGTAACCGCCATCAGACGGCTGGCCCGCATGGGTTGGTTGATTACCACCATTAGTTTGTTGGTTGCTGGTGTTACCAGCTCCCAATCCGACATCTTCTGTCTGATCCACATGTATGTGGAATCCACTAGTTTCCGCACTAGTGTGGGAAGTATCCCTAGGCACGAAGTCCGGGTCTAAGTTATGGACTATCGGGACCTCACTTATCCGGACTCTACTAGTTCGGCCGTGCTTATCTTGGGTTCGTATATAAACTCCCCCTTGATCTACATTCTGCGTTGCATTGTTGTTGACAAATGGATTGTACTGCGGATGCTTAGGTGTTGAACAGGAAACTGGGTCTCCTTGTTTAACAAACGTCGAGTTAGGGTTTAAGTCCTTACTCGCCGGAGGAGCATTCATCTGCTCCTGTTCCTGTAAATAACTCTCCATAGCAGACTTATTTATTGTGAGGGTAGCTACATCTGTAGTAAGGTTTCGCTGCTCCTCCCTTAGCTGTGCATTTTCTGACAAGATCTCGGATCTAATCTTCTCATTATCTGCAACAGCTTGGTTACGCTCTTCTTGGGCGGCTACTGCCTCCCGCTTTAAGGTATCCTTTAACAAGCGATACTTCTCACTTTTTTCTTTTTGTGACCGCTGGTATTCGCTGGTGTCCCTCCGGATCTCGGCTTGTTCCGAGACCAATCTGGCTTCTGTCTCCATTTTATGGAGCTAAAGTTTCTTCAACTTTTCCTCCATGGCATGCAGTTCGGATTGTAATTTACTTACATCCCGGGCCTTAGCAACTTCCTCGGCTCTAGCCTTGTCAATTGCTCTAAGTCTATTGGTTTCCTCGAGTTCGAGGTCAGCCAACTTTTTTTCTTTCTCCCTCTCGTCTGACTCCTTTAGCTCCAACCGGTGGGCTATCGAAGACAAGCGATACTTGAGGTCCGATTCTTTCAGAATCGCCTCCTGTTCGACGGAACGGAGCTTGCCGATCCGAGCTTTTGTCTCTTCCTCTATCTTTCAAATAGGCCGAAGTAGTTTTATACCCGGGGCCCATCCAACGTCCGTATATCAACTTGCGACTGCCTCCCGGGTTAAACATGGAGTCAGACAAGCCTTCATCTAAAGATAGGCCTAGGGAGTGCCTTTCCGAGCTTCTCGGCAAGGTCTCCCGAGGCACAGTCTTCGGGGTTGCTGTATGAACCTTCGGGTCCTTTACAGCCTTGCCGTCGTCGCTATCATGATCAGACGACGTCATTAGTGGGGCTACCCCGGTTGCCCCCTCTGGTACAGTGCCCGTAGGGGTCGTGGTAAGCTGTATAGGGCTCTGGGCTATTGGTGTACCCAAGGTACTAGCCGAGCTTGCCGGGATAATAGGTCCCAGCTGGCGTCTGCTAGTTATAACTTGGGACCAATCGCTCAAGTTCAAGCTTGGGGGTTTCAGTACCCCCCTAAACAATCCTGTATCCTTGGCTACCATTTGAGGTGTGCCCAGATACAACTTAACAATGCCATGTCCATTTCTGGTGGTACCGTCTGTTAGACCGGGTGTCGAGAAGACAGTCTGGACACCCTCCGGGTTGAACATATGTTGTTGACCCGGTTTCCAGTCTAACAACAAATGCTGGGATGTGAAGCCATCCTCTTCGAATCCCTCTAGCCCAGGGCTGGAGGGACCCGCATCGGGTTTACCGAGGCTTTCGGCCAATGTGGACGCGCTCCACCCCCGAACCAACTGGTCACGGCACCAGTGTAATGGTTCGTATCGACTTATATGTTGGGTGGCTCGTTGGCCCGCTTATCACTAAAGATACCAACACAACACGAGTGATTCGGGTTGGGCAAAGCCCCGGATACCCCTAGCTCTCGGGTAGGACTTTATTCACTTCTGTATGCTCTCTATAACTGAATGTCTTGACTGGACCACGTCCAGTCCCCTTCTGCGGCTCGTCCGGCTTCTTAGTAGAAGCTGGACGCGAGGCATGGTGCTGCCCCCTCTTGTACCAAACGGGTATCGCAAAGCGACACCTGGTTGGCATAGAAGGAACGAGCACCACACGAACATGTCTCTCGGTTGAACCGCACTAATATATATACAATGATGCCGGCCCCTACACCTCTTTGTCAATGGACCATTCTGGGTATTATTCATTATTTTACACATTTATCACAAGCTCACAGCTCATTCCCCCCCCCCCCAGTGTGTACAGTGAGCTACTCTTACATCACCCAAACCAGGATGTTGTGAGAGCCGGACCCATCCCATTTCTGGGCACTTGCGCTATAAGACTTTGTGTTACCTTATCTGCATCATTATGAGATGTAATCATTATCAGCGCCTTATAGGGGGAGTGGCTCTGGTAGAGTACTAATGCACCTACTCAATGATCACAAGTCCATATTACAGGTTACCTTTTATTGAACATTCCATTTCCAGGTGAAATACAATCCTTATTAGTAACTCCTCCTGTGGTTTGTTAGAATTTATCCAAACCTTTACATGTATTTACACTTCAATCGCATGTAAACTTCATATCCACTGTGTGTGTGAGACCTCTGTTAACAATCACTGAGGCTTAAGTAACAGCTTTATCTAACACTCGTAATCCTGCATAGTGCTATCGATGATACAGCTGGTGCACTCTCCTATTGGATTAACTCCGCAAGTACATTGCCCAGTTGCCGACCCTCTAGCTTCGTGTGTTATCTTACTCTAATAATAATATCTCCTCCTTTATCGTCCTTTATGTATATCCCTCTGTCCCTTTACTAGTTTACTATTCTTCAGGTAGGGACCCCTTATGCCCTTGAGAGCTTATAATCGTACTTTGGCCCAGTTTTCTACCTTGGGCCGCTTATGCTGGTATTTTCATGTAGATTATTATATTAATTGTAAGGGGCCTTCTGTACTATCTTTTGGACAAGCTCCCTGGTCAGTCGGTGCAGGTGGGAGGGTGTATGGTATATATCCTGTTTACATGATTCTCCTAACCTTTACCCATCTCTTCCTATCTTGCAGGTGTGGTTCTCCCAAGCCGTCTTCCACCTCTATGTTAACCCTTTATGGACCATGTTAACTCTTCATGGATTATATTAACCCCTCATGGATTGCAGTCTACTTTTATGTACATTATTACATTCTGACACTCATTTACAACAACATTTCTCACTATTCTCCTATTATGCTCCCTTGCACACACTGACTCACTGGGAGTATCACAACATACCGACATACCTGTGGACACATTTCTAGGATGCATCATCATCATCATCATCATCATCATCATCATCATCATCATCATCATCATCATCATCATCATCACAGGTGGAGTGGAACTGAACTTTATACTTTATAAGCAACTGTATAATTACTGTGTGTGGAAATTTCCTGTATATTAACATTGGTATGACTCATACATAACATGTCTGCCTAAGCTGAATAAACCAGTGATAACTGGAATAGCACTAATAAGAGCTTGATATTCTTACTCACTATATACCACTAGTCATATGATATTGCTCATATGACAACTTGATCATGCACAATTAATAGTATGACACTATACCCGTAGCCACAACACTCGGGGAACACCTAGTCTATTTATATCAAGAGGCGCTCCCACGCCGTGATGGTGAATCCTCAGCGAGTCTCGCCCCGATATTACCCCTCGACCCAAGAGAACATATCAGGTCGGGAAGCTTGAGCCCCAGCCGTCGGCAAGCATAGACAACAACGCTGAGTTGACCCTGCTATACCCTAGGGAGACCCAGCATCCCACCAACCCATATATGTTTAACCCGACCTGGCTGAGAGGGCCACAGATATTGTCAATAGTAGGTAAAAATCGACTCACCGATCCAACATGGCCGGTCTCGGCAAGTGGTGGAATCACCCAAATCCCTATCATCCCACCTCACCATTTACCCGCCACCCCCACCATCATATAACTTAGGACCGTCCCAAGGTTATACCCAAATGTCACTGATGCTTGGGAGATACCATCACACTTATGTGGGAATGACAGGTACCCCTTACACACAACATCAAATTAGATGGCGGGCACCGCCATGAAGACGCTGATGTGGGGATTGCCCCCCATCCAACTCACCCATCAGACCCCTGCCCCCGCAGTGAAACCCCACCTCAGAATATCCCCCATAGCACACCGACACACCGCTAAACACCAGGCCCATTAAACCACATAAGATCATAGCAATTAGTAGGCCTAACTAACACAATAAATCGGCTTTCACTGATTCTTACCAAGGTTAACACCGACGGCGGCGTCTGGCCCGTGATTTTCGCGCCACATGTGGCGGCCCGGCGCCATCTTGGTTTCGTATCACAAACCGAAAGTGACGGATGTCACGGCCATTACCATGACTACCATCGGTCATGTGACACCCGCACGTGGCGTTTCTGTCACAACAACAACATTGACACATGTTCACACATTTAACTTGCTCAGATCGGACTTACCTCAATACCCGTTCACAATCCTGCCGGGCGGGATAATGACCCACTGTATCTGCGTGATGCTGAAACACCAATTAAAAAGGAAAATTAAACCAAATACTCCACATCTGAATCGCCAAATTCCCCAAAAGCTCAAAATTCACCCCCAATAATCAAAATACACTTACAATCCGCCAGACATGGTGATGGTTAAATGGAGCACGGTGCCGTTAGGCATGATGATGTCAACTTCATACACATCCATTACGCAGCATTATGGCATCAAAAAGCGGACAAATGCCCTTTCATAGCAGCCTGGATCAAAACTTTGGCGACACAGGAAAGAAATTTTTTTTTTCTCCCCGTCCCTTTTTAGGCCCAAAAATAAATCCTCCTTCAATCAGCATCAACATAGTTCCTTTTTATAACACATGAAACAGGTAGGAGTCGACCTGAGCAGGTCACACATGCATTAAACCCAATAACTTACCTGACCTTTTTCACCGTTACGGTACAGCGCCAGCTCGCTACTACCACCTTGTGGAATTTAGAAAAACTAACCATGGCGTCCCTGGATACAGGACCCGCGCCAAGCCAAATGAATCAATTGAGCTCTGTACTTATGTTTTATACGTTGACAAAATGATATTGACCTTGCATCCTTTTTCTGCGTTAACTATGGCCTGTTTGCAAACCATGGCAGACAATCTGTGGTTGATGAATTGTTCTCTCTTCCTG
This sequence comes from Acholoe squamosa, assembly GCA_949317995.1. Lineage (NCBI taxonomy): Eukaryota > Metazoa > Annelida > Polychaeta > Phyllodocida > Polynoidae > Acholoe > Acholoe squamosa. Next base: position 12,273,420 of record OX439047.1, read on the forward strand.
TTGTTCTCTCAGCAGGCCCACCGCCGGACACAGCCACAATCCCTTCAGGACCACGAGCAGAGCCCAAGACAGAGGGACCAGTACCACCGGATCCAGAGGCTCAACGACCAGCAGACCGATCCCTATAAGACCAGCACGACCCAATCACCTTGCCGTGCTGCCACTATCTGGCACTGTCTTCTGTGCATCCTGTAGGCCTGGGACCCCGATGCCCCCAGCATACAGGATGCACAACAATAATTTTTGCACACATATGAGAGGGCAGACATCATCTGCAGCCCTCCGCACACCGTGCCACCACAGACCCAATAGCTTCACCTGCCCCTGTTCCTACAGCAAAATGGTCCCCATTAACTGGAGGAACAGTGCAGCATATTCCCCACCCAGGACAGCATGACCTTCTCCTGTCGAGCCCCCAACACCTACAGACTCAGACAGTGGAGACTCAGCCATTTCTGAGGCTGGAAACCTAGCCTCGGTGATGGAGGATTTCGTGGACTTCTCACTCTCCTACAGGCCTATTAGACAGAGGACTAAAAGGAGGGCTGAGGGCCGTTTCTTGAACTCAAACGCCCAACAGCATGGCAACCTACCACCCAACAGCTTCCATGCTGGAAAGCACTTCAGAAAAAGCAAGTGACAATATTCCAATATGCAATAATGAGGACTATATATTATGTTGTGGGGACACAAACTTTCCCCGACCCCCCATACAACCACCCAAGATAATTATTTTTGGACAAAGGCTGACTCTTTATTTTTGTAAGGTCAACTTTTTCTTATGCCTGCAATAGATTGGCAAACTCTTACGATCTTATAGGTGATTTTTATAACATGACCTTTTATAATGTTACCTTAGGTGCTACAAGATCATCCCCATTCGAACATCTTTTTCAAGCTCAACTATGTATTTTAAATTTATGAGCTTTAGTCAGTAGTATAATTAAGTTCACATTTACCCTTAAGTTCTTACGTTTGGCACAAATTATATAGAGCAGGGCCAACAGTCAGATCGAATACTACCTTGACCCTGCCCTACATACAATCTTCAATTTTTTTGTCTCTTCCTACAGCCAGTCCAAATACGACCTTGGTCAATTTATACTAGCTAAACATGTGCCCTTGGCAGCTTGAAGCCAAATTTATCTTCAACCTTGGTTCAACTTCCTGGTGCCAACTCCACAGACTGTGTAAATAAAATTTTTCTTTGTTTTCTCCGTACATAATATTTGTAAATACTCCGAATACCTCAGCTTAGAAAAAATTGTATTTTTATACTCCAATGTATCACTATATAGCTCACGACAAGCTCAGGTACAAAAACAGTATTCACAACATGCCAAAAATATGTACCCATTTATTCTTGTAGTAATAAGTATCATAAGCCTTGTTTGATCCAACAAGGTAATAGCATGCTACCTGTATCTTTTATTTTTACAGTTCCATAAAGGAACCTCTATGTATACTTATTTTATTTTTATACACCGAACACCCCTTTTGTTTCATGTATCTTGTATGCATAATACTCAAAATTGTCAATGGACTTGGCAAAGCCATTATTATTAATGATTTTCCTCCCTTAAACCTCATGCAGAGACGAGTGGAAATGTGGGGATTTGTCAATGGACCATTCTGGGTATTATTCATTATTTTACACATTTATCAAATTCTTCGCCACACACGCTCAGGACCTGCTCACAAGCTCACAGCTCATTCCCCCAGTGTGTACAGTGAGCTGCTCTTACATCACACATACCATGATGTTGTGAGAGCCGGACCCATCCCATTTCTGGGCACTGTGTCACTGGGAGTATCACAACATACCAACATACCTGTGGACGCATTTCTAGGATGCAGGGAAATTCCACGATCTCCCTTCATCCTGATTGGTCCACTTATAAATAGAATCATTACCAGGTATGGCGACGCGTCAGATCTGACCAGACCCAACCAGATCTGACCTGCTCCTACCGGTACATTTCATCACCCTGTGAGCTGCTCACCTAGGTATATAAGACCGGTGAGCAGCCCCCAGCAATCATCCTTTCTACTTACATTATCCCATGCACAACCTCCCTAGTATCTAGGACCTACGACAGGTTGAGCCAGGAGCTTAGGGGCAGAGCCTGCACGCTGGCAAGTGTATCATTGTTACCACCTATATGTACACTCTGTCATCATGCAATAAACAAGGATCAAAGAACCTCTCTGGATTCAGTGTTCATTACAACATCGACTTGTAACGGTTTGTTCTCTCTGATGTATATCTGGCCCTACAAGCTGAGTCTAATTCTATCTCATTGGAATAACAGATAACAATCCAATGGTAAATACACGCACAGTTCCCTAGATTTACTGTCTGGGACTGGAAACCAAGCCAACTGGATTACCCGATACAATTATAGTTAGAAAAAACGTCCCCAGTAAATTCAGACTGTAAGGTGAGGGACTGGATTATCACAGACTGGATTATCACAGCCTGACTGTACAGTTCTATACTGACAAGTCTTCACATATAAAGTGTTCCACTAAATTAACCTGACTATATTGTGTGGCAGCTAGGGGTTCATCCATGTGTATACAACACACCTTACATGTAGGGCAAGAATGTGTTATTCTTGCATCATGTGAGTGTAGGGTAGAGGCACCCATTTCGGACGCTCCTGACCACACAGGAGGTGCTCATATTTGGTGCTCAGATTTTGTACATTTAAAAGTGTTGAATTCTACTTTCCATTTCACCAGTTGGTACATGATACTTTACCCTCAAAAACCCAGAAGAGGTTTTGACGAAACTCTCCAATACATATGAATAAATGGGCTGTACATATTTAGTCTCCAAAACATCAAATTACACCTCAAGTCAGACAGCTTATGCCAGAGGTGACCTAGAGTCAAACACTATGTTATCTAATTGATACAGACACAATGGGTCACTGTATCTGAAATAATCTTTAAAGGCACATAGCATATAACACTAAGGAATCCAAGCCAATACAATACTCTTCTCCAGGATACTCTTAGATGTTTAATTTTGCATGCTCATAACAGGTCAGTCTACAGGCCCAGATGAGCATGACTTCTATGGGCAGACTGAGTAATGATTAGGTGTAGGTGTTAGATAGTAGGTAATCCGAACACAGATTAACTATTCAGATCTGGGAGTACAGGTATATTTTGAAGGATTCTGTTTGTAATGAAATGTCCATTATATAAGTATTAAAATCATGATATTATTGTGTCCCAGGTGGGGTGTAATTGGTGTCCGACTGTAGGTGTAATCTGAAGGTCATAGAAGCATAACTCCCAAACTGTAACATGGGGGATGTATTCAGGTTTGTCAAGTCAAATTATTAGCAAAAATGTGTATATTGCCAGTGACATACAACTATATATGTATAGACATCCTGTAAGCATGGAGGTTTAGACATGACAAATGGACAAATCAAACCAGGATCTCCATTCACTCACCATTCTTCATCCTCAGAATATAACAAAAACACCCTGGGTTTGTGCAGTTGTAAAACCATGTATGACAGGGGTTTTACATGTTATTCCTCATTTATTAGAGAGTATGATACCTGAGTTTTCATGTCTAATTCAAATGATAGCTGAATATTTCATATCTATTATGTAATTCAATGCAAAAGGTGTCCGACTTTAGGTGTCTGTCCGACTCAGGGTGCCTCTACCCTATACATATAATTATGAGTTTGACAACAAAATTTCCCTAGAATATTGGACACATTCAGATAATCTTAGTTAGCATATCCAGGAAAATTTTTGAGGGCTGGCTGTGGAGAAAATAATTGTATACATGATATTGTTATAATATAGGTAGTACATTACCTTTATACAAGTACCGTAACTACGGAGCCCCTAAAAGGACATACCAAAGATAATTTTTTCACCAGAAAAAATATTCTTGCGGGTACAGAAACAATTCTTACAGTTACAGGAACAATTTTTGCGGGAACTGGGCGATTCTTGCAGGTACTGGACCATTCTTGCAGGGTAATACGGAGCCCCTAATAGGACATACCAAAAAAAAAATTCCAAAAAGAATTATTCTTGCGGGTACAGGAGCAATTCTTGCGGGTACTGGGTGATTCTTGCGGGTACTGGGTAATTTTTGCGGGTACTGGGTGATTCTTGCGGGTACAGGAACAATTCTTTTGATGCCCAGAAAAAATTTTCATGGGCACAGAGAAGGTCTTGCAGGTAGAGAAATAATTCTTGCGGATACAGAAACAATTCTTGCGGGTACAGAATCAGTTCTGTAAGGTGGAGAAACCATTCTGTTGTGTGCAGGAATTATTCTTGCATTTCCGGGGTCCAGACATTTCTTACAGGTAATCTTCCTAGTGACCATAGAAGGACATCTCTTGAATGTTCGGCAATATCTATGTGGGTAATTCTTCAATTTCAAACCAACAAAGTAAAACGTTTCCTGTTCCTGCAGGAATCCTTCTATATTAGCAGGAAGGTTCCTGTACCCACAGGAATATGCAAAAGTACCCACAGGAATTGTTCAGTATCCGCAAGAATTGTTCAGTATCCGAAAGAATATTTCAGTACCCGCAAGAATTGTCCAGTACCCGCAAGAATATATTTTCTTGTGAAAACTTTTTTTTTGGCATGTCCTCTTAGGGGCTTCGTATGTAACACCTCATGTATGAGGCACACCCCATAATTACATAAAGCAGATCATGAGTTTATGTATATAAAGTATGAGGTATGATATACCATTTTATTATTCCATAAATTCTAACATATTATTGTATTAATCAAGGAATATCTATGAAATTAATACATAGGTTGGTTCTAAGTGCTATAAGAGCGCTCAAACTTTGTATAAGAGCGTTCATGCCCCACTGCACACCAGCCACAGTCAGTTAGACAGAGTTTATGACATCAAAGGCTCCGACCTAATGGTTCACTGCACAATATAATAAGAATAAGGGTCTCAGTGTGCGACCTCATGGTTCAATGCACAAATTAATAACTTGTAAGTGAATGCAACCGGCCGTCACGGGTGCCTGAGCACCGCTGACGCTGTCATGAGTGTCTGAGCACTCTAATGACTGAACAATGGGTTACATAAGCACGACGCCATAACCGTCCGGTCGCTCTAGAGTCGCTCCTGAGCAAGCTAGGTCAAATATCAAAGCATGTATGGAAAGCCCATAATTAGACGGTCAAAATGAGCCCAAGATCAAGGCGGAACTTTCATTATTAAGGAAGTTATGCCATGGAGACTGAAAGGAGCTCCGAGTGCACTACAGACGAACCGGCGCAAGTTACGCGCTTATCCAGCGGGCATTATAAACTTGGCATATTCAACTCCGCGCATGCTCAAAATGGCGGTTATACACGCATAAACGACCGAGTTATGAGGGTTTGAAGATGCAGAACCGACCAAGACAATGGGGGGCATAGCGGCGTCCATGGGGGTCCTTTGTCCCCCTGTGACACTTGAAAGAGTCCCCTCAAACAATTGTAGAGTTAGGCAGATGCTGCTGGCTCCAGTCAGTCTGGAGGTGCTTTTCCAAGATTTGCTACAAATAGCCTGTCTGCACCTCCAGGAAGACAGATCACCAAGAACCGCTCTAGAGGTAACATCTCCAGTCATCTCCTGCTACCTGCTATACCACTGCACTATGGTGAAACTATGCTAGACAGGCATTGGTTTTCTACCATTAGTGGCCAGGGGCTATCTTCTTCAAGACTTCCACCAGAGGGTAAAGTTATTCATTATTACATTATTCCTCTAAGCAGCAGGTCAGGAGCTAGGTGTGGGAACCCACCTAGAACTATGCTGGACACTGTATTATTAATACCTCACAGGTGGAGTGGAACAGAACATTATACTCTATGAACTATTGTATATTTACTGTATGTGCAAATTACCTACATACTAACTACTGTGTGATTGATATTTCTTACATGTTGCCTAAAGCTGAATAAACCAGTGACAACTGGAAATAACACTATTTATGAGAGCCTGATGTATTTACTCCATACACCACTAGTCATGTGATATTTCTCATATGACAACTTGATCATGCCAATTACTAGTATGACAAAGTGGTGGAGAACATCCTACGAAGATCCCATCTCTCACAGGCTCATAAAAATTAAAGCTGGTAACACAACTAAGAACAATCATACACACAGTAAAACCCACTCCACCCACCCAGTGACCTTGACCTTGACACCATGCCCACCAAGGTCACCAGTGAGATCTCCCACACGATCAGTGAGATCTCCCACATATCAGTGAGGTCTCCCACACGTCAGTGAGATCTCCCACACGTCAGTGAGGTCTCCCACACGTCAGTGAGGTCTCCCAAACGTCAGTGAGGTCTCCCACACGTCAGTGAGGTCTCCCACACGTCAGTGAGGTCTCCCACACATCAGAGAGGTCTCCCACACGTCAGAGAGGTCTCCCACACGTCAGTGAGGTCTCCCAAACGTCAGTGAGGTCTCCCAAACGTCAGTGAGGTCTCCCAAACGTCAGTGAGGTCTCCCACACGTCAGTGAGGTCTCCCACACGTCAGTGAGGTCTCCCACACGTCAGTGAGGTCTCCCACACATCAGTGAGATCTCCCACACATCAGTGAGATCTCCCACACATCAGTGAGATCTCCCACACATCAGTGAGATCTCCCACACATCAACGAGATCTCCCACATATCAATGAGATCTCCCACACGACAGTGAGATCTCCCCACATATCAGTGAGATCTCCCACATATCAATGAGATCCCCCACACATCAGTGAGATCTCCCACATATCAGTGAGATCTCCCACATATCAGTGAGATCTCCCACACACCAACGAGATCTCCCACATATCAATGAGATCTCCCACACGACAGTGAGATCTCCCCACATATCAGTGAGATCTCCCACATATCAATGAGATCCCCCACACATCAATGAGATCTCCCACACATCAGTGAGATCTCCCACACATCAGTGAGATCTCCCACACATCAATGAGATCTCCCACACATCAGCGAGATCTCCCACACATCAGTGAGATCTCCCACACATCAATGAGATCTCTCACACATCAATGAGATCTCCCACACACCAGTGAGATCCCACACACATCAATGAGATCTCCCGCACATCAATGAGATCTCCCACACGATCAGTGAGATCTCCCACATACAAGTGAGATCTCCCACATACCAGTGAGATCTCCCACACATCAATGAGATCTCCCACACATCAGTGAGATCTCCCACACATCAATGAGATCTCCCACACATCAGTGAGATCTCCCACACATCAATGAGGTCTCCCACACATCAATGAGATCTCTCACACAACAGTAAGATCTCCCACACATCAGTGAGATCTCCCACACATCAATGAGATCTCCCACACGATCAGTGAGATCTCCCACATATCAGTGAGGTCTCCCACACGTCAGTGAGGTCTCCCACATATCAGTGAGGTCTCCCACACGTCAGCGCGATCTCCCACATATCAGTGAGATCTCCCACATACCAGTGAGATCTCCCACATACCAGTGTGATCTTTAACATGTCAGTGATACCTACAACACACCAGTGATCCCACACCTTCCACCATGGCCGACGCTGATGAAGGTCCTCAACCCAATCAGGCGGCTGAGAAGATAAGGGCCTATGAGAAGACCATCCAAGATGCAGTTACTGCCCTAGAAGCAAAAAGAGCCCAACAAGATGCTCATGCCCTTGCCTCAAAGGAAAGGGAGAGGATCCTCAGTCAACAATTAGATGACCATCGGAAGGCCCTAGAACAGGCACAACAACAGATATCAGATCTCATGAGGATGGTATCATCCCAGACCTCACAGCCTCCCACACCCACAACCACACCTGTCGTCACACCATCTGCCTCTGGATCCAAGGAGGATGTCATGATCTCCATGATGTCCAACATGACCAGGATCCTAGACAGACAACAACACGACGACAGGAAGATCAGGCAACACGAGGTAACCAAACCCAAAACTTTTTCTCACCCATCACCACTCATGTCAACAGCACTATTTATTGATCACAAATTCCCAGAGTATCTGAAGGACAGGTACAAATTAACAGACAGTGACACCATGGTAACATTTTTACCCAAGTACCTTGATGGACAAGCATTAGCTTGGTTTGAAACCTTCAAGGAAAGTGCCACACCTGATAAGTTGACATGGTCCAATGTAGTACATGAACTAAAAGAGTATTTTGCTACTCAAGACAATATTATCTCCAGGACTGCACTCCGTGCACAAGATATAGATGAACCTGTATCTGATTATGCAATGTATCTCAGAAAAGCGTGTAATGCCCAATGCCTAAAGGACGACACCTTATTTAAAACATTCATCCAAGGCATGAGGCCCTGGATCTCTGTAGCTCTTGAAAACAAGAAAATAGACTCTTTTAACCAAGCCCTAGACCTAGCCTTAGAGGTTGAGACCCAAGAAAGATCTAGGAAAACAAGGGATGCAGAGTCTAACCCACAGCCTACTAAGAAAAAGATCCAGGAAATCACCACTAGTTCAGATGAAGATGTTAACCTAATGTCCAGTGCCCATGTAAGGCAACAGGAAGCTAAGGCTATATCCAAAGACCCTACCGGTAGATATAGAGGAAATAACTATGACCCCAACTACCACTCCAGTAGAGGTAGAGGTAGAGGGGGTAACAGCAACAACCGGGGGGGTCACAACAGTAGAAAAGACAACAACTCTGGATCCTATAGTCAAGGATCCAACGGTAGGAGCCATAGTCCACATAGAAACTACAACAGTGGATCCTACAATAACAACAATGGTGCCTACAACAAACAGGGATCCAACAACTCTGGATCCTACAGCAACCAGGGTTCAAATAACTCTGGGCAATACAGCAACTCTGGTCAATATAACCAGGGTTCCAACTCACGTCAGGAGGATTACAAACCTGACACAAGAGGTTACCAGGGGAACCAACACAGTAACCCCCAAATACCACCCCACGTGATGGATCAAATCTCCAAGCTCCTGGTGGCAAGCATCTCAACCGCCCCACAGAACCAGGAAAACTAGGATGTCACAGTGCCGATGGGCCAGTGCGCTGTGACACCCCAAATACAAACAATCAATCAAGATTAACAAAGATCCAACCAGAGACAATTGCTAGTGCCAATATACCATCTAACAGACAGAGACGTCCATCAGTGATACACATCACCCCACCAGATTCATCATCAAAGGATACAGGTGAGAGTACCAAGCTTTCTATTGTACTTCTTCAAAATGGCTGTATCAATGCAAATCTATATGATGTTTCAGATGTACAATGTTTGGTTGATACAGGTGCTACTATCACCTGTGTCAGACAATCATTCCTCATGGACCTCCAAAAGAGATTCCATATCCAACTGAGGAAATCTAAAATCAACATCCATTTGGCAGATGGATCGGTGTGTCATGTTAGACATTCAGCTATGCTGAACTTTAGAATCCAAGGTGTCAGATTTCAATACCAATTTGCTGTAATACCCAACCTCACACAGCCCGTTGTTCTCGGCACAGATTTCTTAAGCACTACAAAATCTCAAATTGAATTTAATGTTGATCCTGAACAAATTCTCAAACCCATTAGGGCAGTGAGGGATTTTACCATCCCTCCATTCTCTGAACTTGCAGTATTGGGTGAAATCACTTCTACTCAATCACTGCAAGGGAAAACTGGAGTAGTAGATAACCTCCAAAGAAATAACAATGCCCCATATCTAGTTCAAAGGGCAGCAGTAACCCCCAGGGAAAATAACAAACATCCCCTAGTGTTACTCAACACCAGCAGGCGCCCACATAAAATCAAAAAGGGTGCCATCATAGCTCTATTTCAGGAAGTCAAGGAATCTGATTTAGAAAAACCTCAACAGGTGTCAGACACTACCCCACACACTGATCAATCCATCTCAGCCATACGGCCTGAGGATGTAACTCAATTCAGTGACACAGACTCAGACTGTGAGTCCACATATGCTGACCCCGAACCCAACTCAATCAGACTCTCTGAAATAGCTGCTATACATAGTGAGGCACATGACCTCGAGCCAGAATTGGAAGAGAATGTTCCACCAAAATCTGTGCTCACATCCAAAGATCAGCATGATAGATTAGGATCACTGCTGACCAAGTATGATGATGTATTTGTAGGAAAAGATGGAGACATTGGTGCCACACACCTGTATACACACTCAATACATGTAAAACCTGAGGCAGTACCATGTCATTTCCTACCATATAGACAAACACCAGAAAAACAGGCCGCAATAGGGGAAGAGTGTGAAAGGCTAGTACAACAGGGCATTCTGAGAGAATGTGCTGAAGGCCCCTGGGCCTCCAGATCCTTTTTAGTACAAAAATCATCGGGAGGCCATAGGCTCGTCACAGATTTTCGTTATTTGAACCAGAACACGATAAATCAAGCCTTATCTACACCCCGAGCCGATGACACTCTAGACATGATAGGGTCACTCAGACCAAGAGTATTCAGTAAGCTAGATGCCCAACAGGGATTTTTTCAAATTCCTATAAGACAGGAGGATCAGCATAAAACCGCATTCATAGCAAATGACAAAAAATATGTCTATGAAAGGATGCCGATGGGTTTAGCGACGGCACCGGCGGGATTCTGCCATCTAGTCACATTAATTCTGAACAAACTCAAGTACAAATGTGCCCTACCATACCTAGATGACATATTGGTATTATCACCATCAATCGAACAACACTTCCATGACCTGGAAGATGTGTTCAACAGCCTAAGAGTTGGTAAACTCAAACTGAAGAAATCAAAATGTGAATACTTCATAGACAGAATAGACTTCTTGGGAATGAGAGTCACACCCATGGGACTACAACCATCTCCCACAAAGGTGGAGTCAATCAAAACCTTCCCAACACCAAAATCAGTCAAAAATGTCCGATCCTTCACAGGCCTATGCCAATACTTCAAAAAGTTTATCAAAGGTTATGCCCAAATTGCTAGACCATTATATGATCTACAGACACATCTCAAAGCATTTGTCTGGACAGAAGAGGCAGATAATGCTTTCAAAACATTAAAGCATGCCCTCTGTACCAATGCTCTTCTCAGATATCCAAACTATGAGAAAGAGTTCAGTTTGGCAACTGATGCTTCCAATGTGAGTTTAGGAGCTGTACTCTCACAGAGAGATAATGAAGGAGTGCTCAGACCAGTAGCCTTTGCAGGTAGAACCCTCTCCAAACATGAGAGAAATTACAATACCACAGAGAGAGAACTACTGGGAGTAGTGTATGGAGTATTACACTTCAGGCACTATCTAGAGACTAGACACTTCCAATTATACACAGACCATGCAGCCCTAATCCAACTATTAACCAATACAGGACTCACACATAGATGGGCCAGATGGGCTCTAGACATACAACAATTTTCATTCACCATCCAACATGTGAAAGGTGATGATAACACACCACCAGATGCTATGTCTAGAAGAGAATACCCAGACTCTGGACCCATGACTAACCCTCCACCCCCACCAAGGAGAGTTAGAGCAGCCAGTAGAACCAAGTTTGCAAAAGTAACAAAGAAAGTACCATTCAAAAGGGATGATCCACCCAACACCATTGAAAGGCCAGAGACACCCATTAGGGGTATCTTGAAGCAATCTACACACTATGTGTTTTGCCACTGTGAGAGAGAATACTCACAACTCTTTCCAGATAATGACTTCGAGCCTATTGAATTCTCATCACTCAATCAGATGCTGAAGGAAACTCCTAAGGAGCCACCCTTCACCCCACCTGACTCAGATGATGAAGATCCAGAAGACACAATATATGCTATTACTCAAGCAACTTCTAAATCAGTCAGATTCTTTGAACCAATGCAGGGAGAGGAAACATCAAACCATTTGTGTCCTATGACCACACGCTCAAAGACTAGAGAAATGATTCAGGAGGGCACACCAAAACCCCCCACACAATCACAAACTATTCTAAATGAGAAAGAGGTCACAGGAAGCAAACCTACCAAAACCCCACCTGCCAGGAAGAATGTCACAAAAGACACTGCATCTACTAAGTCAAAGAACTCTGAGACAAAGAAGAATGGCAAAAAGCAAATTGTGCCTTTAAAGAAAAAGGTTGCCACTCCCATTAAGGCGAGAATAGGCCCTCCAAAGGAGCCTACACACCAAAACAAGAGTGACACACCCCAACAAAAGGCACAAGATAGGCCAATAGTCAATGAAAAAGAAAAAGAAAGAGACAGAATAAAACAACATGTGCTAGATATAAATCAACTACTGGATCAGATTCCCGACACATCCATCTCAGGTACAAACCTTGGCTTGGAACAAAGGAAGGACAAGGACCTATTGCCCCTCATACAATATCTTGAGGATGGGACCTTGCCTGCACCAAAAGCACAAGGAAATAGAATCATCAACCAAGGCCAGACATACACCTTGGTAAATGGTACATTAGTCCATATATGCCCCATAAATTGGAGAAAAACCAATACTGTACCACTTCAAATTGTTATACCACAGCAATGGGTAACAAGTACACTTCAGTATTTCCATGACTCACCTACCGGCGGCCATCTTGGTTCCAGTAGGATGCTGTCAGCACTCCGACCTAGGGTATATTGGAAGTCTATGCTAGCAGACACAACAAAATATGTTTCCACCTGCCACACATGACTCACAGCAAAAAGGCAAGTACACTCACACAAAACACCAATGACAGTGAGAGAGTACATGACTTCACCAATGAAGTTCCTAAACCTAGACGCGGTGGGACCACTTCCCACAACTGCCAGGGGAAACAAACATATACAAGTCTGCATAGATTATGCTACCAGATATGCAACAGCTTGGGCTACTACTGACTTAAAAGCTGAGACAACAGCAGCAGAGTTCTACAAGAATATAATTTGTCATCATGGAACACCAGCCACTCTTCAAACAGACAATGGAACATGTTATACAGGTGCAAAGTTCACTAAGTTAACTAAACACCTCAAGATCAAACATAAATTCTCCTCACCATACAGGCCACAATCAAATGGGCTTGTAGAGAGATTCAATGCTAGCATCGGCACAGCGCTCAGAGCATTCTGCTCAAAGCACCAAAACAATTGGGATTCATTTATTGAACCCATAACCTTTGCATTAAACAACACTGAATCCCAAACCACAGGATTCACCCCTTTCTTCCTACTCCATGGAAGAAACCCAGCCACCCCAATGGACTTAGGGCTGGGAATACAGGAAGACATATCCACAGTAGCAGACCATGTAGCTAACATGATAACAAATTAAGATACCTCTAGGAGGAAAGCTATAGAAAGGGTCGCCAAGCTACAAAAGGAAAGAAAGGATAGATATGATAAGAAACTTACACCACAGGAAATCAAGGTCACCGACATGGTGTACCTAAACATACCAAGAATCCTGACCAACACAGAGTGTAAGAAACTTCAACCCCTTTTTATGGGACCATATGTTGTAGTAGATAGACCTAGTTTGACAAGTGCCAAACTCAAAAACTTGGACACCAATCTATTGGTGGCCAGACCAGTGCACATAGACAGACTGAAAAAGGTTGTGGCTGTCAGAAACAATGAATTTGCACACAGGCTTATTCCACATGAGGCCAAATACTACAGCAAAATTGTAAGGAACAAAAATGATATCACCCTTACAAGAGAAACCACAGGCATAGGCCCTATCAAGCCTAGGCCTGCACACCACATACTAAGAAAGACATCTAGGTGTGGTGCAGTTTCAAGAAATTAGAAACAAGATTGAGATACCAAAAGAACATAAGATTTTCAAAATGTATTACAAATTCTCTTCATCCACACATAAGACATGTGTGACTGATAATGAATTACTTATATGTATATAAAGCCAATCAAATTTGTAAATATATCAGTAGGTTATTGCCTCTGGAAGGGTCAAAGACTGGGACCCCCCAAGTAAAGCAGACATGAAGTCTAAGAAGAGTAAGGGTAACACAATGAAGTGTCTAAAGCCTAATCCCCACATGAAAGAGCGCGCTATGCCAACACAGCAGTCTATAGAGATCAATTGACCTTATAAGCTACCCTCAGACAACTGTCTAGACAGTCATGAATGGCTGTCCTGGATGACAGGAGGAGCTAATTACCAGTACACAGACTACACAATAGACCCCACAGTTAGCAGACACTGGAGATTATGCATGGTCTCCAGAGAAACAATACCAGGCCCACAATGGATGTGGGTAGGGTAGGCTACATAAGAAGCACTGTGGACCATAGCCCACCATCAGTCTTCATCCAGCTGCAGTCTGGAATACAAGTCTACAGGACCCCACTTGGGAATTAGCCAGCCCACTTCTCCATTAGGAGAGACTGCACTAGGATAAAGAACACACCTACTTCACCTTCAACCTGACCTTACCATTTACTGGTCAATCTCTATAGACTCACCGGACATATTGCCAAGACAGCTCAATCTTGCAAAGGTACAGTTTGAACCACTTCATTTAAAGTGTTACACCATACACTTAGACTTCACCAGCACCAAATCACTACAAATTTGACAAGACTTTAAACAGCAAACTTGCTTTACACAAGCACCATGGGGAGACTGAGTGTTTCACCCATACTGCTAACTATGCCGTTATTATATACTATAGAACCACTTACTGCAGGTTATACACCTGTGGTGAGACAAAACATAGGAGTAGTATTCAAACCTAGCCCTCAACCATTGGTCAATGGACATACAACCACAACACTGTTGTTGGCTATCCCCTACAAGATACCTCAGGCACCCGTTACCCAAGGATCCATAAGGGATAGAATACTCCAGTTGACCACTCCTACTCTACAAGATCATACCTCTGGCCAAATTATCCAACAAGCTAAGGAGCTAGACACCTTGCTGGAAATTGCAGACAAGGAGATAAATGAAACACTAGCCTCCATCAAATTGTTCTTATCCAACCCCATAAACACATTGGACAAGGCCAAAAGAGAGGCCATACTGGGTTTTCTAGCACCCCTGTTTCGCGGTGTGCTAGGTCTAGCCACAGTAGAAGATGTAAACCAAGTAATGGGACAGCTCAAGAACATAGATGAAATACTAAGAAAATTTGCTAAACAGGACCAGGAAGCAGCTAATCTCATTGAAAAGATCACAGACAGACAAGATAAGTTTGTTAAAGCATACATCCAAGATAAGAAGGTACTGGACAGCACAATCAACACCATAGGTGACACCGTCAACCTGTGGGCCTCTAACATGTCCAGGTCACTTGACTCATATTCAAGGCACGAGAAAACTCAAAGGGAAAAAATGCAAGTATTAAATGATGCATTAATCATCATAGCAGCAAGAATGAATACAGTTCAATCACTGCAAAGAACAAATGCAGCCCTGAGGATGCTATCATCAGGAATCCTAACCCCTGATATAGTACCACCCTCAGACCTTGCTAGATACTTAATTGACATTAATAACAAACTTAGGATTACACACCCTGGAGCACAAGTCGCAATCAATGACTTAGATTTCTATTATTCACAGAAGCTGACCTCATACACTTACTCAGCTCACCATATATATATTCATCTGGACATTATAATTCAATCTACCACCTCTACCTTCAAACTGTACCAAATGATTACATCACCCATGCCTTTAGACACACAGGAGACCCCCACCAGAGGAGTCACCAAATTGCAAACCACAACTGAGTTTCTAGCAGTATCTTACGACGAATCATTATTCATCGAATTGGACTCAGCAGATATGCAGGCATGTGAAGGTACTACAGTAAAGGTATGCAGAGATGTAAATGGTAGAATTTATAAACACAGGCCTACATGCCCTGTAGCCATTTTTATTAACCAGGCTCAACAGATTAAGGAACATTGCAAGTTTACAGTTTCACCACTGCAAGCACCTACCACCCATGCTATTTCCATTTCTGAAGATGAGTATCTGGTCACTACTAATGAACACCATTACTTTATCAACTGCCATGGTAAAACGTCTGAAACTCGAAAAGCCCAGTCCTACTCAATCATAGGTGTACCCTGTGGGTGCACAATCAGTGTAGGAGAATTTTCTCTTCCAAACACAAGGTTGCCCTGTAACTCAACCCTATCATTTCATTACATTCTCAAGACAATTAATTTACCATTTATGGCAGCACTCAACCAAATTTCTGAAACTAAACCAGATGAAAGAGAGAATCTTCCAAATTTCCCAGTAGTAAACCTTTCTAGAACCTTAGAGAAACTACAGGAAAATCCAATCATGGATGACATTACTCAACTAAATCTAGAGCCCTTTGCCAAAACATTATTGAAAGATGCCTCCAACCTTGATAAGGCAATGGAAACACGCTACGTAGAATCACACCTACGTCGAGTTACAGAGCATCCAATCTTCCAAAGCTTAGGACTCATCCTAGGGATATCAGCTCACATTTTTATAGTATACATACTACTCAAACTGTACAGACTAGGAGGGACTGTAGCCTACCTGCCTACAGCCAAAGCATTCAGACTAGTCACCGAGCTGCCCCTACACAAATTGCTCCCAGATAAGAATCCTACCAAATCTACCCCTACAGAGGAAACCCACACCCCGTTCCTCACAATTCAGGAAACCCACACCCTGATAATTGCTATATTATTCACCCTGACCATTTACTCAGCCTACAGAATAATGAAGTACCCTAAGAAATTTGCACAGACACACTGTGGCAAGAAAAATGTGGCCAAGCGCACAAATCCCACAATATATTTTAAAATATATTGTGGAGACTCAAACTTCGCGCTACCCCTGAGGCCAATACCACATGAATTCGATGAGATTAAATCAGCAGCTGCCCCGACCTATAAGGATATAGTGGTTAAAACCTTCCCACTACCTAAGGCTATATTTACCTGGAATGGACCAGTAGTTATAACAACACAGAGAGGAGAATTTGCTTATCACCTCCCTCAGGTGATACACCTACCTTGGCGCACTAGGTTCAGTACCATACCAGCCCTTAAAAACAAAGGACTGTACTACTCCATGCTTCTCCAGAATGATTGTGGCACCAGCCCGGTGACCATGACAGCACTGGAAAATACAACAGATATAATTATTGACGAACACCAGGAGGAGACCGCAAGGTCAAACATGCAGACTATTGCTAATTTTCTAAACCACCAGCCCTCCCCGGTGACTGTGGAAACAGCCTAGGCTGCCCACAGCCTAGACTGCCCCCAGTCCACCACCAGGAGATACTGAGATGACACATCTCACACATGACACACACCTCCACTGTCAATGAAATTATCAAAGTATTGAAAAAATTGATTTAGAAAAAAAAATATACACAGCCACTTGTTGATGTATAATATGAAAATCTATGGTATTCTCACAAAATCGATGATTAATGCGCGCATATACGCGCAAAATTGCGAAATTGCAAAATTGCAAATTGTAAATTGTTCAAATCTAACATTAATATACATGAATGCAGGTAGATAACTAAGACAGTTTTGTACCCACTAGCACTTGTATACTATACCAAGGTTTACTTAAAGTAACACACCTTAGGTATCCAAGTAATTGTTGGAAAAATGAATGAAAAAAAAAAAAAGAAATTGTTGAGAAAATTGTTGACATAAAACATGTTTACTTAAGATACTCACCAAATAAATCTCTTTCAGGGACACATACTCAAGAGGCTAGGGGAAAAGTCAATTAAGCAGCGGCCCACTGCCGAAATTGCCAATTAATACACCCATATAGCAAAATCAATGAGTAACTCAGAGACAAACAAGCCTATTGTACATGAAGTACTTTGTTTTTCCGGCCCTCGGAAAAATTTGTCTCAAATCCCATAAATTGAATAGTGTAATCTAGATTGTACGTTTGTACCCAATTTGCACACAAAATTGTATGTTTGCACACCAGATTGTACGCTTGTACCCAATTTGCACACTAAAATTGTATGTTTGCACACCAGATTGTACGCTTGTACCCAATTTGCACACTAAAATTGTATGTTTGCACACCAGATTGTACGCTTGTACCCAATTTTGCACACTAAAATTGTATGTTTGCACACCAGATTGTACGCTTGTACCCAATTTGCACACTAAAATTGTATGTTTGCACACCAGATTGTACGCTTGTACCCAATTTGCACACTAAAATTGTATGTTTGCACACTAGATTGTAAGTTTGTATCCAATTTACATTTGAATTGTATGTTGCACATTATACTGTATGTCTGTACCCAATTCATACACGGAAGTCAGATTTTTAGAAAATCAACATTTCTATGTGTATCCAAGCCGTACGCAAAATTATATATGTACATACAGAAACTATCAATTGAACGCAAAATTATATATTGGCATACTAAAACTGTGAAATATACGCAAAAATTATATATTTGTACACCAAGAATTGCCAAATACACGCGAAATTATATATTTGCATACTAAAATTGCCAAATGCACGCGAAATTATATATTTGCACACTAAGATTGCCAAATACACGCGAAATTATATATTTGCATACTAAAATTGCCAAATGCACGCGAAATTATATATTTGCACACTAAAATTGCCAAATGCACGCGAAATTATATATTTGCACACTAAAATTGCCAAATGTACGCGAAATTATATATTTGCACACTAAAATTGCCAAATATACGCGAAAATTATATATTTGCACACTTAAATTGCCAAATGTACGCAAAAATTATATATTTGCATACTGAAATTGTCAATTGAACGCAATTACACGCGAAATTGTAAATTTGCACACTAAAATTGTCATTTATGTTCAATTTGCACGCTAAATTGAACATTGAATGCCAAAATTGCACACTATTTGCCAAATTGTATGTTGTACATAAAAATGGGAAATTGTACCCAAAATTGATGTCACATGAGCAAATAAGCTCAGGTATGGTAAGATATAGAAACTCGGAAATGTACTTATACCCAGGAGAAAATTGTTTATACTGACAAAGCTCTACCACAAAAATTGCATTTGAAGCACTCCCCATTACTTCAAATCCTCTTACAAACCAGTATATAACTCCAAAATAAGGTAAAAATTGTATAAATTGTACATTCCCTCGGCGAAATGACGGAGTTTCGCATTCTCTCGGGGGAGAGGGAGTATTCTATGATATACCATTTTATTATTCCATAAATTCTAACATATTATTGTATTAATCAAGGAATATCTATGAAATTAATACATAGGTTGGTTCTAAGAGCTATAAGAGCGCTCAAACTTTGTATAAGAGCGTTCATGCCCCACTGCACACCAGCCACAGTCAGTTAGACAGAGTTTATGACATCAAAGGCTCCGACCTAATGGTTCACTGCACAATATAATAAGAATAAGGGTCTCAGTGTGCGACCTCATGGTTCAATGCACAAATTAATAACTTGTAAGTGAATGGAACCGGCCGTCACGGGTGCCTGAGCACGGCTGACGCCGTCATGAGTGTCTGAGCACTCTAATGACTGAACAATGGGTTACATAAGCACGACGCCATAACCGTCCGGTCGCTCTAGAGTCGCTCCTGAGCAAGCTAGGTCAAATATCAAAGCATGTATGGAAAGCCCATAATTAGACGGTCAAAATGAGCCCAAGATCAAGGCGGAACTCCCATTATTAAGGAAGTTATGCCATGGAGACTGAAAGGAGCTCCGAGTGCACTACAGACGAACCGGCGCAAGTTACGCGCCTATCCAGCGGGCATTTTAAACTTTGCATATTCAACTCCGCGCATGCCCAAAATGGTGGTTATACACGCATAAACGACCGAGTTATGAGGGTTTGAAGATGCAGAACCGACCAAGACAATGGGGGGCATAGCGGCGTCCATGGGGGTCCTTTGTCCCCCTGTGACACTTGAAAGAGTCCCCTCAAACAATTGTAGAGTTAGGCAGATGCTGCTGGCTCCAGTCAGTCTGGAGGTGCTTTTCCAAGATTTGCTACAAATAGCCTGTCTGCACCTCCAGGAAGACAGATCACCAAGAACCGCTCTAGAGGTAACATCTCCAGTCATCTCCTGCTACCTGCTATACCACTGCACTATGGTGAAACTATGCTAGACAGGCATTGGTTTTCTACCATTAGTGGCCAGGGGCTATCTTCTTCAAGACTTCCACCAGAGGGTAAAGTTATTCATTATTACATTATTCCTCTAAGCAGCAGGTCAGGAGCTAGGTGTGGGAACCCACCTAGAACTATGCTGGACACTGTATTATTAATACCTCACAGGTGGAGTGGAACAGAACATTATACTCTATGAACTATTGTATATTTACTGTATGTGCAAATTACCTACATACTAACTACTGTGTGATTGATATTTCTTACATGTTGCCTAAAGCTGAATAAACCAGTGACAACTGGAAATAACACTATTTATGAGAGCCTGTTGGTTTTACACTATATACCACTAGTCATATGATATTTCTCATATGACAACTTGATCATGCCAATAACTAGTATGACAGAGGCACCTTTATGCATGAATAGGAATCATGTAATCTTAAAAAATGATCATCATTTCCCCTGGAAATAAGACCTATTAAGATAATGTTAAAACAATGACTACAATGGGACACCATGCTTTATTTTATGTGAATAACTTCTTCCCATAGAGATAGCATTGCAGGGCCGATCCGCACACCCCCAGTGGCGTAACGTGTGCCGATCCACCACAGCGGCCGATCCACCACTGCAGCCTCGTTCTGGGTGCATGTAAACATTCAAAATGGTGGACCGGCGCTCGTATGGGGAACTACGGTACCAGATTTTGATAATTTTTCCTTATTTAAACCCTCTTAAAACATAAAATAAATATAGAACTAAACTCCCCTGGTGTCCTCGCTGGCCGATCCACCCCTCGTGGTGGATCGGTCACCTCATACACCACGGTCGTTTAGTTCTATCTATATATAATCATAAGGTGCACCCTGAGTTGTGGAAAATTCTGATAAATCAACTTTGGTCTATCCTCTTGTATAAAGCTTAGGCATATATATATGTTACCTGTTCATGATTAACTGATCGGTAAATAGTGCATCTGGCATAACTATAATGTTGTGTCGATGGTACAGATTTGTAACAAAATTGAAAATAACATTTAGCTTTGTTATAGAGTGGATGTTTTCCAAGTAGGAGTTCATGTCTTTTAAGATTAGCTTTGTATATTGATGTACTAATATGTGAAAACTGCTCAGGCTGCTTCATCAAGAGGGGGCACCTGCTGAGCTGCTAATCTATGTTGATTTCCAAGTTAAGCATTCAGTGATGTAGTGATTTATGTTGTCGTTTTGTGGTTGTAGATGACCAGTTAGACATGTATCTTCCTTTTTGCCATCCCCTCAAGAAAAGAAAACTTTTGTTTTAAAATAATACCCTCTGCTTTATAGCATTACCCACATTGAGTTGTCCTGTAACACTATAACTTCTGTACTGTAATAATGCCCCTGGGACAGGTCCAGAGGTTGATACTACAAGTTATAGCATGGTTACCGAGTTTCGGAACCATTTTCAGTGCTCATAGTGGATAAAACCAACCCCCATATCTTGCGATAGAGGAAACCAAAATGACAGCAACTGGACATACCTTGACAGCAAATTGACACCAACGTAAATCCTCTATTTTTGAAAGTCTAGACCAAATCCAAAGACATGCTTTGGACAGGACATCCTATACACATTATCCTAACTAGCACAGGTGTAGATTCCTTGATATTATGGCTGAATTTAACATAAAAAAATCATAAATATATGATGCGAGTGACCAGCTGTGCCTCTTCGCCATTGCAGTTGTCAACATCATCTCTTGTGCCATCTGGTGTGTAGCCTATGAACTATCCACGGGCATTAACTTAATTGAAGGTGAACCATAGCGAACTCATAAAAAGCAATGCTACTACTAACCCTCAGTACGTTCCCACTACGAGTCAGTTTATGCTCCTGACAGTGGCACTGTCTGATTTGTTGTAATTGACAAGAAACCAAGATGGCGAAGGGTTGTCTCTTCCACTCGTAACAGAAAACAATGAATTCTATCAATTTTAAAGGTAAATACTTAGAATTTATGCTGGATACCATGCTATGCACGCTATGTGTAATGAATAGGTTTGAACTCATGCCTTTTAGGGGCTTTATTTGGCATACCGCTTCGCGTCGTGCCTATATCGTCCCCTGAAAGGCATTTGTTTAAGTCTATTCATTATATATTACATTCTTAATCTCATCAAGGATGGTACAGTATCGGATAGGTTACTCCATAAAGCCCTATAGTGAAGGCCAACCCCCCTCTACCCCCCTATGAAACTAGGTGCTTTGTGTGTTCAGTATTGAGCCCTATGTAGGATAAGGGGGTTTATGAAGCTATCATCTATCTTCTTGAATGAGATACCAAATGAAATGAAGGGACCATCTAAACCAAAGAAAATCCTGCTAAATCCAAAAATGATTGTCTTTATTCTCAGAATCTGACCAAAAGTACCCAAAAATGATGTTTGACGAGGGAAATATTTTGAAAATGTACAAAAATGATATTGAAAATGATTGGAAATCTTTAAGTATAGAACATGTAAATCAGAGTTAATACCTCAATCCACATACCCAAATGTCTGCCTATTTCTCAGTCAGACAAGTTCTGTGCCTATAGTGCTTATCTTATCTCTCCTTACCTTACCTTACCTTAACTTACCTTATCTCACCTCACATTGCCTTATCTCATTTGTTACTTCTTTCCTCTCTACCTATCCTCAATCTGCCTATCATTCATTTTACCTATCCCTCATGGTGACCATCCCTCAAACCCTCATTTTTAATCTGCACTGTTTTCATGCCATATAAGCCTTTATTGGTTAACAGTACATTCCTTATCATGTCTACTATTTCAATTTTACCTATCCCAATTTTACCTATCAACTCTGCGCATCCCTCACATTTGACTTGCATATATGTCCCTAGTACCCACCTTTTCTTTTTTTGAAATGTTTGCTCATCTTCCAAGGTACTCTGTGCCTATTCCTCAAATTTTGAATTATTCATACTACCTACCCCCCTTGCTACCCATCCTTACCTATCCCCTATGCTCTCTATATAGCTCCCTTACCCATCTCAATGCTTTTAACCTACCTATATCACAACCAACCTTCATTATGATGACCATTTCTTAGTCAACCTAACATACTGGTTACAGTCCACCTTTTTAATACATCTACCTATCATTCATGTTGCATATCTTTCAGTTTACCTATATAATGATATGAATGGATGATTGGCATAATGGGGGATAGGTGTATTTCACAAGGCATAGACCTGGAGACAGGTGGAACAAATTGAACCCAGCTGAGATATGTATAGAGAGAGCGGGTTAGACTGACTGACCTGAGATGGCAAGAAAGCCATATGGAGAGCATGAGGGATAGGCATTCAAAAGGATTGGTAGCAAGAGGGATAGGTAGCATGAGCAATATCCAGTTTGAGGGATAGGCACAGAGAGTACCTTGTAAGAATAGCAAATGTAAAAAAAGAAGAAAACATGCGTGCGAGGGACAGATGTGCAAGTCAAATATGAGGGATATGCAGAGTTGGGGGATGTGTGTAATGAAAGTTAGGTAGTCTTTATGATAGGCATCATTAAGGATAGGTAGGTTCAAAATGGTAGACATGATAACCAATGTACTACTAACCATTAGGGCCTAAATAAACAGATTAACAATATAATTTAAACATGATGGTGTGAGCGATAGTCACCATGAGGGATAGGTAAAATGAATGATAGGCAGATTGAGGATAGGTAAACTATTGGAAACTAGGACCAGAGAAGATTAGGTAAAGTGAGGAGTATAAATGCTAAACCCTAGTGTGATATCTGCTATAACTGTATTATTTTATATTTGTAGGTAGCCATAAGTGCTGTAAACCTATGATGGGAGGGGGGTTAGTCTATTTTTGGTATAACAAAAGATGGGATATTAAAATTCTGATTATAGAGGAGTATGTACATACATGGAAACATTGTACCGGTATACCTGTCTCTCTACTATCCTGGTTTATAATAAGTAGAATTGTACAAATATGCAGGTAAATAAGGAACTTAAATCTAAGTTTGAGAAAGGCTTCTCTATTGTACATCTAAATGCTCGCAGCATAAGAAATAAATTTACAGGCTTAAAAGAAGAATTATCTGATTGTAATATTGACATTGTACTTTTCTCTGAAACTTGGTTAAATTCAACAGATTGCTCAGATATGTATATGTTTCCAAGGTATAATTTATTTAGACTCGATAGAATAAGTATTTTTAGGGGTGGAGGACTCTGTGCACATGTAGATGAAACCATATCATGTACAAATGAGAAATTTGACTAATAAGGATATTGAAATACAATGGTTATTTTCTGTAAAAGGTTCAAGCAAAAAGGCAATAATCTGTAATATAATATATAGACCACCTTCTGGAAACCTGACTAATTTTTGCAATATAATTCAAGCATTATTCTTACAGATTGAAAATCCAGATTCATACGAAATTTATGTACTAGGTGATTTCAATGTAAATATTATTGGCAATACTAGAGAAAAGGTACAACTGTATGAAGCCTTCGATAACTTTCATCTAAGCCAAATAGTAAACAACGCCCTCAGGTTCGAATACATGCATTGACTTAATTTTCACAAACTGCTCAGGTATCATTTCGTCTGGCCCTCTCAATATTCACCTCTCTGATCATCTTCCTGTACATATACTAAAAGGAAACCAATATGTTAAGCAAGGGTACAGGAGTTTCTTAGGAAGATCGTATAGAAATTTCAATAAGGAAAAATAATTATTAGACCTTACAAATTGTAATTGGGCTTACTTTGATAATAGCAATGATCCCTCAGAATGCTGGAATATTCTGGTTAATCATATGAAATATATGTTAGATATCCAATGCCCAGTAAAGAAATTTAAAATAAAAGATAAATCAAGCCCTTGGATGACTAATGAATTGTGACAAAACTTGGGAAAACCTAACATTACGGGGATTTAGTGTTATTTATTGCCACCAGGGGCATAACCAGTGCTAAACATGGTACAACCTCACGCAATGTCATGGAATATTCTCCCACTTCCCCTTGTCAGATTCTGATGATCCATATATCAAAATCATCCTTGAGAACTTCTCATCTCAATGAAAACAAGTATGGTTTAATTGGTTCATTTGATATATCTTGGTCACCTTCTTACTCAAACCAGATAAATATACCTGAACTAAAAAATATAACAATTTCTGTCAACCTGCACAGATATTATCCATGTTAGGCATGATAACATGTTTATCTCTGCTTTAAAAGAGGGGTTTGCCCATTGTTTAGGGCATATGATTGTCCAAATATGTGGGAAGACCCAGAGAAAGTATTCTGATAAGTAACAATACATATACCTTCTTGTTCTTTTTGCCTGTGCCACTTAGAGGCTGTAAATATCACTAAATCCCCGTAATGTTAGGTTTTCCCACGTTTTGTCACAATTATTGGAACGTATTAATGATAAAAATACACTATTGAAAGAGGCTAGACGAAACTTAGATATAATATCATGGCACCATGCCAGAGCATCCCGAAATATTGTAAATAGTGAGGTCAAGCAAGCAAAAGAAGAATATTATAATAACCTGTCTGAAGTCTACAAGAAAGATTCTAAGAAATTTTGGACTACTATGAAAGAGGTATTGCCAAATAACAAAGGAAAATCGAAAACAATTAATTTAGTAGATCTATGATACTGGACAAACTATCACCCTAGAAGATACGTCCACGTATATTAATAATTTCTTTGCAGATATAGGGCCTAGGCTTGTGTAGAGGTACATAACATATAACCATAGCGTTGGGTACCGTCTGGCGTGGCGGGTGAGTCGAGTCATCGGACGTTCCTCAGGTTCCGGATAGGTGGCAGCACCGATCCGGGTCTGTGGGGACATCTGACGACGAACACCTGGGTCCTTATATAAAGCCCAGGGCTCAGCCGCTATGTCAGAGGCCCTTCTGGCCTCCGAAGCATGTAGAACACCATTGATAATTATTAGCTGCCCCCTCCATACTATTGGGTAGCCGTGAGTGTGCATTCGTAAAAAATCTATCCGTTGGCATACACTTGAAACACCGTCTTACTCTTTCTTTCCGAATCGTAAGACCCTAACCCCCAGGTCAGTAAGGCCACAACCCCTTACACTGGAGTGTATGGGTTCGTTCCCCCATCGGGTGCGCAGAGCCTTCAGAGGGACTGTTCACTTGGTTGTGTCACTCCCCCTATGTATACCATACCGATCCAGGGTAGTTGGAAGGTGGAAATGTCAGTGGGGCCGTGTTGGTGACAGGGTATGTCAGGCCAGGGGATGTAGCTCAGCAGTAGAGCGCTCGACTTGCAAGCGAGAGACCCGGGTTCGAATCCCGGTGTCTCCAGAGATGTTTTCACTGACCACTACAGTGGTGGAGACACCGAGTGGTCCTGCCTCGCATGGGGGACCTTTAGAGAGCTCGGTACCTGGGCCGGTATGGTATAGACAAGCGCTTCAACTTGCTAGTGCTGAGGGACTTGGAAACAGATGGGCTGTGTGTGACTCAGTACTGGTACCGTTCAGACTGGACTGGAGGACCGGTTCTGGCGGGATACGGTTGAAGCTGGTTGGGAGGAGTGTAGGGGTTCGTTCCCCCATCGGGTGCGCAGAGCCTTCAGAGGGACTGTTCACTTGGTTGTGTCACTCCCCCTATGTATACCATACCGATCCAGGGTAGTTGGAAGGTGGAAATGTCAG
Source organism: Acholoe squamosa (assembly GCA_949317995.1). Lineage (NCBI taxonomy): Eukaryota > Metazoa > Annelida > Polychaeta > Phyllodocida > Polynoidae > Acholoe > Acholoe squamosa. The sequence goes on from OX439047.1 coordinate 12,300,327, forward strand.
TGGGGCCGTGTTGGTGACAGGGTATGTCAGGCCAGGGGATGTAGCTCAGCGGTAGAGCGCTCGACTTGCAAGCGCGAGACCCGGGTTCGAATCCCGGTGTCTCCAGAGACGTTTTCACTGACCACTACACTTGCCAGACTTCACGATACAGAATTTTTATTTAAGGGACAAAGATGTGTAATAGACATGCCTGATATGTCGTTTACTGACGAAGAAATTATTAAATGTCTAGAAGATAGAGATGTATCAAAATCATCCTCTATTGAATATCTACCTACTTATATCTTCAAGCTGGCAGTTATTAAATTCTTTGATAAATTTATCAAAATTATAAATTTGATTACAGAAACTGGGGATATACCTGATAGCTGGAAAATTGCCACGGTCACTCCTCTACCAAAAGGTGGAGATCCATCCAACGTATCTAATCTAAGACCCATCAGTGTATTACCTATACCCGGTAAAATACTGGAACGTCTGATACACACAAAGATCAGCTCTCATTTAACTTTACATAATATATTGTCAAAATTTCAAGGAGGATATCAAAAAAATAAATCGACTTTAGATACCATAACTATTCTAGTTGATGATATATTAAAAAATCGAAATCAAAATAATATTACTCTTGCAGCATTTATTGATATAAAAAAGCTTTCGATTCTGTAAACCATAATATCCTCTTGACCAAACTGGAACAATACGGTATAAGAAATAGAAATCTTACGCTGATAGAAAACTACCTTTCTAGGAGACAGCAGTGTTCCATGGCAAATCATGTTAGATCAGGGTATAAAAATGTATCATGTGGTGTACCACAAGGGTCAATTTTGGGTCCATTATTTTTTCTATTATATATTAATGACTGCATCTCGGAAGACGATACCCATAAAACAATGCTATATGCAGACGACTCTATATGTATCAGGCAAAGAAATAGATAACTTACAAATCCAACTAGAAAATGCTCTAAAAAAATTTTATTCTTGGTCTACAAGTAATAAATTAACTATGAATGAAAACAAAACCAAAATCATGACCTTTGCCTCTTCAATAAAAGATACAAGTCGTTAATATTGTATAAAACTCGGAAATATATGTCTCAAGAAGCAAGATTAAGAATGTATAAAATGCATATATATATACTACCATTAATAGATTATTGTGATATATTGTACAACGAGGCAAAGTCAGACTACCTGTTAGAACTACAGCGTATACAAAGAAAATGCCTGAAAACTTGCTTTGATTATCATATATTAACACCAACTCATACGGTACATAACAAGGCTAATTTACCTATGTTAACATCTAGGAGAGTCTATCATATTAAACTTGCGGCCCATAAGAGATCATGTAATGAGGATTTTATAGAACCTAAGACGAGAGAAACACGGTTAGCTGCTGCACCAGTATTAAAATACCAAAAAATCAATTGTAGAGCATATGAAACATCACCTGAGGTCAAATGTGCTCAAACTTGGAACAAACTACCCATAGAAATAAGAAACATTAAAGACAGGGACAAATTTAAACTGGAGTGTAAAAAAGAATTGTTATAAATTAATAATCTCTATAATATCAATCAATTTTGTAAAGTATAGTGTCTATACGCGATTGTATACCCTCTGTATTAATTACAAAGTCATAATCTTACGATATTGTTATGGGGGAGGGAATTTGTTATCATACAATGTTAAAGTAAAGAATAATGCTGCTGTTCTCAAATATATTGTTATTATATCACCTGTGAATCTTATGAATGGTATATATACTTTTTATGGCTTGGCCGAGACAACATCCTAAGGATGATGGTCAGTCATTAACTTGATAGCCTCAATGAAATTAGTTTTCCTGATGTTATAAATTATCAATTCTGTAAATTGGTATTATAGTATGTAGCAAAGCTTCTTACTCCATCCGGGAAATTTTCAATTTTTTTTGGAAACCGTATGTAATGTAATAATTCTTAGGCTAAATAAAGTTTAAATTGTTTTAAAAAAAAAGCTTTAGTACCTAGGCCTTTTGGGAGATAGCATTACTTAACTCAAGATGCTTTGGATTCAAGAGATAGGCAGTATGAGTGATAGGTAGACTAAGGGATAGGCAGTATGTGAGATAGGCAGAGTAATGCACAGTTGTCAGATTGGGAGATAGGCAGACATTTGGATATGCGCATTGAGGTTCTAACTCTGGTTTACATGTTGTTTCTATAAAGGCTTCTCATCATTTTGAATATTCTTTTTGTATATCTTCAAAATATTTTCTTATTCAAACCTCATTTTTGGGTACTTTTAGTCAAGTTCTGAGAATCATGATCACAAAATTTGGATTCAGCAGGATTTTCAGCAGGATTTTCTAGGTGGTTCCTTCTTCCCCTTTAATATCACCCTGATAAAGAAATACCATAGCTCCATAAACCACCTAATCCTCTATAGAAATCACCAATGAAGACACGGGGGCACCTACTTTCATGGGGGGGGGGTATAGGGGGGTGTCCTGTCACACTCTACTCATAGACTATGCTCTCAGTGACCCCTCTCATAGTATCTAAACTTCTTGATCCTATTGCCAGGGCTCAGGGCTGCATATCTCCTGTTGGCTGTGGCTTGTTTGGCCGCAGGTTAATCAGATCTGCATGCCGTTATTTCCCATACTGCTACAGAGAGTCCTGCCAACGTGCCTGGCTGAAATAAGATTACATTCCTATCAATACCAATCTAGCCATGTGACCCACCTGCAGGGCACGTGTCTGAAAGTGTAATGGAGTTGACATTGTATATGTACCAACTAGGTTTCCCAACAGACACCCTAAAGGGACTTATTTTCAGAATACCAGGTGTTATTTATAATAAGTGTGTTATATGGTTGATACATGTTTTAGGAGATGGATAATAAATTTATAACCTTTAACTCTCTCTCTGGGTCACAGACATAGGAAGGGGTAATTTCTGTACTTTTATTTTTTTTTAAACATTATTAAGCTTATGGGATTTTTATAAAATACAATGAATATCTGCCTACACTGACTGCTGGCCAAATGGATATAGTAGAGTACTTATTATTCTTAAATACAGTTGTACCCACTGTAGGTATAAAACCAATGACCTAAATTGCATTCTACTGTAGGCACAACAGAGGTATTTATAGCCCATTTACAATTGTGTCTGAGACTGTAGGTAACAAATTGAATATCTTAAATTAGCAATGCTCATACCTACAGCCATATCAACCATTTGCTTTTCCTTCTAGTAATTCCACCTGACCGTATACACAGCTGCTAACCCCATTCAATCACCCAAATCCTTATCGATTAACTGCCCTATCGCATTTCTTAAATTGGCATACTCCGATGGCTGGGGCTCAAAAATTATTCCTCTAAAAAATGAACCAGGATACTTCCTAAGGCGCCTACATTATTTCTTCTGCTTACCCAAAATTGGTTTCTCAATTTTCTACGTTTGGCATGCATGCCAAAAGTCTATCTATTGGAAATACACTTTACAGTACCTATGACTAGGTCCAAGGGGCCCACTTCCTGACCTTGTATGAGCTAAAGATAACAACAGATGGTTCATAAACTACTAAATATGGTTTTATTTCATTATGTGGAACACATTTGAATAGGATTTGAAAAATGAGAAAAATTGGGATATGTCACTTTAAGGGAAATTGAACTTTGTCACTTTAATGTACTAAGACTGCATATATGGTCAATAGGCACGACTTGTCATGATTTGGCGTGGATTGGAGCCAAAAATAAATTTAATAGCATATATAAACATTTTATGGGTGCATACTACAGTGATTGGACAATAATATCCATATATAGGGGTAGGTTAAACATGAAAACTGAAGCTACAGCACAGCAGCAAAGATTGACCGTAAAACGTGGGTGGGAGATCCATCTCACGCCCTAGGCTTGTGCAAATTAGCAACCCTTAAAATTATGCAAAATTAAATTCATCTTCAATTTTGTGAATGGTACTTTAACTAGACACCTTACCCGACAATATGGGCCATACAACAACTACATTGGTCCATAATTACTTCATGTTCTAGCATGAGAGAAAATGGTATGATTTTGTGCAGTATGAGTAGGGCGTGAGATGATTCTCCTGGGTGTGGGATGATTCTCCCACCTATTATAATGAGTATATCTCTGGTCAAGGTGGTATTAGGAAAACCCCATTCACAGGTATTATACCTTTTATATGTAGGTACTTTAGCATCATAAAGAAGTATGGTGTCCTGGTACTTAAATATGCCTGCCCAAAGAGGGCGTGAGACAAATCTCAGGGCGTGAGACGATTCGCCCTTTCCATTTTATCAAGTATAACTCTGGCTGTAGTGGTAGTAGGAAAATCCCTATACTATTATATTATTCATACATGGGTACTTAGGGATAATAATCTCCCAGTGGTGCCTATTGACCATATGTACTGAACACCTTGACAACTACTGTCCGTTGACTGAAAAGAAGTATTTATAAGGATTGCAGTAAGACTTGGATGACTGCCGAAATCCTAAACCTTTGTGAACAAAGAGCACATAGCTTGGATGGTTTCTTCAGAACTCACAAGAAAAAGTTCCTGTACAAAGCCAAAAAGGTTAGAAACAGAATTAGCAAAAATGTTTGTTATGACAAAGCTGCAGAGGTGAAAACCTCTCTCGAATTAAATAAAGGAAATCCAAAAAGATTCTGGAAAGTCCTAAATGGTGTGTTGAAACCATCTAGTGGTGCTGTTCCGCCCATATTGATAGGTGAGGATTGTGAGCCCAAAATCAACAAGAAAATTGTAACCTTTCTAAATAACTTTTTTGCCCACATAGGGAACAAATTATCTTCTAAAGTGGAGGATAATGGCCTACCTCATCAGCAATTTGATACAGACTACTCACCCGACCCCGATCAAGTTTTTGAAGCTCTGAAAGTCCATCCTGAGCCAGTCAGAATTCTCGTCAGTGAGATCAATACATCCAAGACGTCTGGTATGAAAGATATCCTTTGCAGCTTTCTGAAAGAAGCCTTAGGCCTCCTTAATGACCAACTGATGCATGTACTTAACCAAATCTTTGCAACAGGGGTTGCCCATCATAAGGCCCCCAAGACATTCAGCCCCTTGCCATACAGCCCCCTGACACTAGGCCCCAATGACACGAAGCCCCCAAGACACAAAGCCCCCTGGACAAACGGCCCCAAAAGCGTTTTTGTTTCCTTGTACGTCATGTACACGTTATGTACAGAGTTATATACACGTTACGTACACGTTACATACATGTTATGTACATGTTATGTACACGTTATGTACATGTTACGTACACATTATGTACACATTACATACACGTTATGTACACCTTATGTACACGTTACATACACGTTATGTACACCTTATGTACACGTTAAGTACACCGTTATGTACACCTTATGTACAGCGACTAACAGGGTTATGTGCACGTCACATACAGCGTTAATTACATGTTATGTACAGCATTATGTACACCTTATGTGCAGCGACGTACCGGGTTATGTACACTTTATGTACCACCACGTACATCTTATGTGCTCCCATGTACACCTTTCATGACCCGTTATGTACTGCTATGTACGTAAAGCATTGTACACATTTTGTGCAGCGTTAGGGACACCTTACATACAGCATTCTGACACCTTATGTACACCTTCTGCAACAATGGCCCTTGGTCAGGTCTAGAGGTTGATACTAATCCTATTGCCAGGCTCAGGGCTGCGTTTTGCCAGTTGGATGCTGTTTGTCTGGTCGGGGGTTAATCAGATCTGCACATAATTATTTCTCATACTGCCACACAGAGTCTTGCCAAACCCCCTGGCTGAAATAAGATTACATTCCTATCAATACTAATCTAGTCATGTGAACTATGCCACCTGCAGGGCACATGTCTGGAAGTGTAATGGAGTTGACATTGTATATATACCAACTAGGTCTTGCAACAGACAACTTAAATGGATTATTTTTAGAATACCAGGGGGTATTTATAATACTAGTATGTTATATGGTTGATACATGTTTTAGGAGATGGATAATAAATTCTTAACCTTTATCTCTCTCTCTCTCTCTCTCTGGGCCAAAGACATGGGAAGATGTAATTTCTGTACTTGCCCTTTTTAAAAAATTAATAATACAGTGCATATCTGCCCACACTGACCACCAGCCACATGGATGAAGTAGAGCACTTATTATACTGAAATACAGTTGTAGCTGCTGTAGGTATAAAACCACTGACCTGAAGTGCATTCTGCTGTAGGCACAACAGAGGTATTTATAGCCCATTCACAATTGCGCCTGAGAGTTTAGGTAACGACATGAATATCTTAAATTAGTAATGTTCATACCTACAGCCATATCAACCTCTTTCTGTCTCTTCTCACAGTGATTCCTCCTGACCGCACACACAGCTACCTACCCTATTCAATCACACCAATCCTTATTGATTTACTGCCCTATCGCATCTCTTAAGGTACTATGACTGCATATATGGCCACTATGATTTGACACCCTCAACATTGCAGTGGATGATAAAAGGTAAAAATCCGATATAAAGACTATCAGAGAACTAGTTTGTGATTGTGATGAAATAACAGTGGCTGTTTGAAGGGCAGAAATCAGTCGTTGAGAAATGACCTCCAGAGGGATCTTGGGATCTTGTTCATCTAGGTGGACTTGTCAATACAATTTGTGTATCTAAATTTTCAGTGCACCCTGAATAGCTTGAACTGCTCCCCTTTGTATATGAGACAATGGAAGGCCGGTCCGTGTCTGAGGTAGTATTGACTCTTTTGACTGGAGGCCAGTCATTTAAGTTACCTTTCGCTCTCACCCTTTTACCCCTGGGCTGGCACCTAGCCCCTAAGCCTCTTAACTCAATACCTTGACAAATTGAATTGCTCTGATTTTGTTTGGTGGCTTTACTGAGTCACACTCTTAATGGAATGTCCCGAGGATTTCCCTGGCCTCGGACAAACTCCTAAATTCAGCTTAAAAAGTACACAAAACAATTTAGAACTGCAGTTAAACCCCCTGCCCTGGTAGCATCTAACTTGGGAATCTTACAGGGAGGTGAACCCTTTCTTTTGTACTTGAAGTTATTCTATCTTCAATGGACTTCTTTACACTCCCTTTTGCATTTTAAATTCCCATCATATAGTGTTAAAGACCACCTGTAATTCCATTTCAGCCCTCTGGTTGTATGTAGTCACAACATGCTAATAAGTAGCTTCTAAACCTCCTGAAACTCATAAACTTTTACATTTCTCGCCACCATGATGCAAACATTTTTCAGCAGAGGAATACATGAATAATTGTCTTCTTTAAATCCGATATTTTCCTGAGAAGAGAAGAGGAAAGTACTCCTCTGAGCCAGCACCATGTTTTATCCTGTTGCATACCTCATAATGATGGCTGAGTTATTCAATGCTAAATATATTAAAAAACTAGTACACAATGAAATTCATACATAATGAAATCCTGAAACTGAAGTGGCACTTGATTTCCAAATTGTTTCAGGTAATCACATATTATATTGCCAGTCTAGTTGACTACCAGTATCAAGGTATTGAAAATGTATGAAAAGGATGAGAAACATCATTTTCGATAATAAGGTGCACAAAAACATGAGGGACTTGTAATCTGAATTGTGCTGTATAAGAGAAGACCGTTTACATGATTCATGAATAATAAATAATCATCACGAACTCAAACTCAATTCAAGAATGAGTTTTTCCTGTATAATGCACAAGCAGAGACTCATAGCCTCTGCACTCTCCGTTAAAAAGTCCTGCATCACCAGCATAGCAGAAATATCCCCTAATCCACAGATCCTAGGTCACAATTGCACCCCTTACTTAAAAAAAATGATTTGTGGGGTACTATGATTGTACCTAATTTTTGAAAATGTTGACACATTTTTGTCTAATAAGGCATTCCTTTTACAGTCAATTACATATAATACATGTATCCTTAGTGATTATGAATTATTCTGCAGGATGAAATATTGAGCAACATACTTAACATAAAGATACAATCCCTTTCAATGAACAACCCTGAATTTGAAATCTACTGATATTCTTGATATGGAAATAGCTTGGTATCTTAACATCCACATAGGATTTCTGAGAGATTTCAGATCCACAGAGAACTTCTGTGAAGAAAACATTCTTTTGGGATTTCAAGGACATAGGAAATGCCTGAAAAGGGTCCATTATTTTGAATTTTTGTTAATGCAGGTCCCATACGATGACTTAGTGCAGGGGCCTGGGGCCACAAGTATGTCATAAACTCTTTTCCTGTATAGTAATGGTGTGATGCAGATACATGTCTCATTTAAGTGATGCAAATAAAAAATAAAGGTTTCTGACAAGAGCATTCAAACTGGAGGTTTCTGACCAGAGTTTCCTGCCTGGAGGTTTCTGACTGGCTGCCATAATTAGCTGTTGTTGGAGTTTTGTCATAAAAGAGTATATATTTTTCCACTAACTAAGGTCTGTATATATATATGTTCGCTTGCCCGTTGTATAATTTTTTTGCCAATTTACTCTTAAAATTATGGTAATGGGGGCATAATAGTGTAGTGGTTCGGCTCAATAAGTTACATTAAATCATAACGAAGAGAAGAGAAGTTTCCGGGTAGGCAACTGAGCTTTTATTGCATAAGCTTTTGTTACTTATGATCACAGCCTTAAAGGACTACATGCTGCCAGAGCATTCGGTTACCCTTTCAGGTAACGACCAGGTCTGAGTCCCACGGGTGCATGAACGTACGAGTGTAAATACCATACCCTTACACTGCCCCCCTTAGACAATAACTTGGGAGTAATTAAACCACAGTGTATCAATTACCTAGCAAGTAATTGTTTTACAATACTAAAAGGGGTATTAATTACACTCACTCGATGTGAAATAGGCTATAGTATGAGACTATCCTATTTCTGAAAAATTATACAATAATAGCATAGAGTATCGTTCATCACAGTTCCACAAGTAACCAAGACAACCACCTATGATAAGTGTAAGTATCACAGATTATATTAACTTTGACAATAATAGAGTCCTGAAAAGGACTGGTGGTTGTAAGTCATGACTGTAATACAGTTATTATACCCGGAAAAAAAATTTCTGACTTTTTAAATTAACAACTTTATCCACATTAAAGTTAACTGAACAATAAATATCAGATATGAATAATCATTCTGATACCTAAGTAGAAGAAAATATATATAGCACCCACACTGGTATGCTTGTATTTTTTTTTTAACACAATAAGGTTTCAAACCTGCGTAATATAATACTAAATTAGAGAAATCCATTGGACCATGTCTATTTTATAGAAGAAAATATTTATATATTTAAGACATAGCTCAATTTAAATACCTTAGTGTTTGATATTTTCAAAGTACAGAATAATTATAGTCTCTTAATGTGCTGAGACCAGAAATGACCTATTTAGACAATTATAGGTCTAGTACTACCTTAAATAACTTTTAGGATGCACAGTTTTACATGCAATACAATAATATTAACAAAGTTTCTTGTTTGTAGGTGGAGAATACAGATGGAGCCGGATGCTGCTGATGTCTTGGTATGGGCGAGCTGAACCCTGATGTCTGAAGTGCTATATAATCTTGAAATTTGTAGATTTTGGGCGAGCTGAAGCCTGATGCCTGTAGTGCTAGCTAATTGGAGGTAGTAGTAAATCCAGTTGTAGAGTATTGATGGACTTTTGTGGGCGTAGCTAAACCCAGATGCCTGTAGTGCTAGCTGACAAGTTGTAGTTTTAAATCCATAATAATGTAATCCAGTTTTAAAAGTCAATAGTTCAATGGTTATAAGCACAGTCCTTAGGTAATAGCACAGTATACGAACTAGTTTTAGAGTGACACCACTAGTTGTATTTCCTATAGACAGCATTCATACTCCTTCTCCAAGGTAAGTTGTTTTCTGCTTTCAGTTTCCGGATTAGGGCACAGTTTATATCAGAATCAATACTAAGCAGGTTGGATAAGAAAATGAATTCCCATCCAACAGTACATAGGTAATAACTCCTCAGGACACACAATTATGTCCTACCTACATGCAACAGTTTTCACTGTTCCATGTTCTCCTCGGTTGGCTGGTTTGGACCCGGTTGTTGAGCTGGTTGCTGAACAGGTGGGTCTACACCAGCTCTATCCGTAGGTACAGGGGGTGCGGGGACAACAGGTGCAAGTTTCACCTTCTGGTGTGCTTCAAACAAGGTCAAAGCATGTCCAGGTGTGCCGTCCCAGTTATCCATGATAACTCCAAAGACTTTTGTTGGTTTGTTGCCCCTTCTAAGTCAAGCATCTGAGAAGCTGTTTCCTTCTCGGATAAGGCTTCTTGCAACATCAGCCTTTGGCAACATCAGCCTTTATCTGAGTAGAGATTTGGTTAATCTCTGACTTCTGGATCGCGTCTATGCACTGGAGAGTACTCGACACGGTCCGACGGTACATATCCAAATGGAGGTTTTCCAAGTGGTGCTGTAACATTTCAAATTGCTTGGTCTGTATGGCACAAGACAATTTATCTTCCTTCTTGAAGAAGGTCTCCACTGTCTGGATCACAATCAGCATCGTATTGCTGATCATCGTATGTGTAAGTGGGATTCCTAGGAGAACCACTACCATACTCCGGCAGGGTGCTGGCACCGGCACCACCGCCAAGGCGGACGGCCTCTTCTGCCATCGGCAAAAGTGGCTTTACAGGGATAAATTATCCCAATTCACCACATAAGCAGTTAAAACTGCTTACCCAGTGAAAGGCGGCTGCCTTTTAACGAGGGCACACCTCGAAACACGGCTGCAAAAGGCTATCAAACTCCCAAAAGAGTAGGACCACCCTCGGCCACGTCTTCTTCCTTTGCAGGAATAAGACAATATGGCGGGTTACTCGAACTTGAATCGCTGCGCATGATCAAACCGGTGCATCACCTGACCAGCCTAAAGAGGTCAAGTCTTTCCCACGTGCCCTTAATTAGGTCACATCCTTTTACATATAGACAATACAATACCCAATCGGTCATCTGCCCTTCTTTGAGTTTCAACCTTGACAACTTACTAGGTATTATAAGTACACAGTACTGGACAACACACTCGTTGTGTTAACAGGCTAGGTTACGGCAGTCTTGAGCAACCTTGGACTGTGCCTAAGAGGTTTTGAGGCCTCTTTTGTTGACCTGGTATCCATAAGAGCCTTTTTACAAGGTCTTCTTAGCCTTAGAAGGACCTTTCCTCTTATTACTACCTGCACCTGCCGAGACTTTCTGTATCTTCCCCTGTTTTCTGGATGTTACAACAGGGGGCACCACCCTCTTCGGGCTCACGACCTTCTGTGGCCTCCCGAGTCCTCGCTTCCGGGTCAGTACCACTTTGAGTTGTCTTACACGATCTTGTTCTAGCACTTGCAATAGACCATCATCATACATTTTGGTGGAGGTATCCCTCCCCCTCTATTGGCGTAGTCTCGCTACATTTGACTTGTTACATTTTCCCATCTGTGATTTAATAATCACTGTACAATCACTAATAACCTGAGTTATTGTGAAAGGTCCATCCCAATTACTGGCTAATTTTAGGTTGGCAAGGGGTTGGTGTAGACGCAAAACTCTATCCCCCAGATTAAAAAATCTAGCTTTTAGACCTGTGTCATAACCAACCTTCTGCCAAGGTGCTGTTTTCTGAAACTCATCTCTAACCCTCTCATAGGCCTGTTTGAAGTTATCTCGTAGAGATTCTACAAGCATCACCTGGCAAGGGGCTTCCGGATTCATTCTTACTACGCCAAACACCAAATCTGCTGGCATAATTAAATTCTCTCCAAAAACAAGGAGATTAGGGGAACAATTGGTGCTCGAGTGTACAGTGCTATTATAAGCATGTACCACAAATTCACACTGTTCGTCCCAATCATCCATCTGCTCATTTACTAGAGATTTAAATACTTGGATCAGTGTCCTATTGAATCTCTTTACTTGTCCATCACTCTGTGGCCTATAGGGATTAGTTTTTGTCTTGCAAATTGCTAGACAATTACACATCTCTTGCCACAGGCTAGACTCAAATTGTCTGCCCTGGTCACTATGTAACACGAGTGGGACACCTAGGTGTAATACCCACCCTTTTACAAAGGCCATAGCACAAGTAGCAGCCTTATGATCCGGTAAAGGATACACTCGGGTGTACTTGGTATAATAATCTGACACAACCATCATACACGTTTTGCCACTAGGAGTGGGAGGGATCCAACTAATAATGTCAACAGCTACTCTAGCAAATCTCACACCAAACAGTTCCTGGGATAATGGCAATTTGCCTACTCCGGGTCCTGGTTTGTTCTTACAGCATTCGGGACAGGTCTCTACCCATCGGGTGAGATCTGTACTTATGCCAGGCAAATAGTATCATCTGGCTAGACGTTCTGGAGACCGTTTCTTTCCAAAGTGTCCACTAGTTCTATGCCCATGACAGAAATACATAATATCTCGTCACATAGCACTGGGTACTTGCAAGGCTTTCTTCCTATTAGAATAGTTCTTCCATCAGAATAGAAGACCAATGCAGACTTCTAGCTTGGCCCATTGAGCTAGAAATCGTCTCATTTCCCTGTTCTCCAATGACACTTCAGGTCTTGGGGGACAGATGCCCTGATTAAGAAACCTTATCAAACGTGATGTGACTGCATCAGCCGCCTAGAACTGTTGAATAATCTCCATGGACCAATTCAAAACATTTTCCGGTTGGGTTTTCCAAAAGTACTCGAACTCCTGCCAATACAGCATTGTGTGCTCAACAATCAGTGCACTCAGCGTTTTCACATTTCCTCACCGGGATTCTAGACAAAGCATTCGCATTTAAATGCTTTGCCCCGGCTCGGTGTTTAATCTGGCTGTGATGTAGACCGAATTCTGATAGATGCCCCAACCAGCGACCTATCATCCCCTCTGCATCCTTGAAATTCAATAACCATCTGAGAGAAGAGTGATCAGTCAACAACTCACATTTAGTGGTACAATAATTTCTTTGAGATTTACTCAACGTGTTACTAGTGAAGGCTATAGGAACCTCAACCCCATCCTGGACCTGAGAAAGGGCAGCTCCTATGCTTTCATTACTAGCATTGATCAGTATCTAGAATGAAATGATCATTTTCCGTCGGGTACTTCAACACAGGTTTACTAGCAAACAACTCCTTTATTTTCATAAAGGCTTCGTCTTGCTCGGATCCCCAAGGAAGTCGTTCTTTCCTCGTTCCGGGTGTCCAATGGGACAAACTCTGAATAGGAAAGGCGACCCTCGAATATCCTGGTACAAAATCCCTGTAATAGGAACAGAATCCAAGAGAGGATCTAACTTCTTTAGCATTCATGGGTGCCTGCCAATTTGATACAGCATCCAGTTTTTCTGAATCAGCTTTAATCCCTTTATTTGAGATTATTCGTCCCAAGTAATTGATGGATCTCATAAAGAGATCACCTTTCTTGGGCTCCAGGTTCAATCCATTAGCTATGATCCATTCCAGAACCATACCTAAATTTTCCAAGCATTCTTCGTATGTCTTTCCAAAGACTATTACATCATCCAAATAGACAAGACATTTCTTCCATAATAGGTCACTCAATAAAGTTTCCATTATGGCTTCAAATTTCGCCAGTGCATTGCACAACCCAAAGGGCATCACATTATATTGGAATAGCCCAATATGACTGGAAAAGGCTGTCTTCTCCATATCTTTCGGATGCATACCCACTTGCCAATACCCGGATTGTAAGTCTAGAGAGCAATACCATTGCTTACCTCCAAGGGAGTTTATAGTCTCATCAATCCGTGGTAAGGGATATGAATTCTTCTTGGAGATACCATTCAATTTTCAATGGTTATAAGCACAGTCCTTAGGTAATAGCACAGTATACGAACTAGTTTTAGAGTGACACCACTAGTTGTATTTCCTATAGACAGCATTCATACTCCTTCTCCAAGGTAAGTTGTTTTCTGCTTTTAGTTTCCGGATTAGGGCACAGTTTATACCCGAATCAATACTTAGCAGGTTGGATAAGAAAATGAATTCCCATCCAACAGTACATAGGTAATAACTCCTCAGGACACACAATTATGTCCTACCTACATGCAACAGTTTTCACTGTTCCATGTTCTCCTCGGTTGGCTGGTTTGGACCCGGTTGTTGAGCTGGTTGCTGAACAGGTGGGTCTACACCAGCTCTATCCGTAGGTACAGGGGGTGCGGGGACAACAGGTGCAAGTTTCACCTTCTGGCGTGCTTCAAACAAGGTCAAAGCATGTCCAGGTGTGCTGTCCCAGTTATCCATGATAACTCCAAAGACTTTTGTTGGTTCGTTGACCCTTCTAAGTCAAGCATCTGAGAAGCTGTTTCCTTCTCGGATAAGGCTTCTTGCAACATCAGCCTTTGGCAACATCAGCCTTTATCTGAGTAGAGATTCGGTTAATCTCTGACTTCTGGATCGCGTCTATGCACTGGAGAGTACTCGACACGGTCCGACGGTACATATCCAAATGGAGGTTTTCCAAGTGGTGCTGTAACATTTCAAATTGCTTGGTCTGTATGGCACAAGACAATTTATCTTCCTTCTTGAAGAAGGTCTCCACTGTCTGGATCACAATCAGCATCGTATTGCTGATCATCGTATGTGTAAGTGGGATTCCTAGGAGAACCACTACCATACTCCGGCAGGGTGCTGGCACCGGCACCACCGCCAAGGCGGACGGCCTCTTCTGCCATCGGCAAAAGTGGCTTTACAGGGATAAATTATCCCAATTCACCACATAAGCAGTTAAAACTGCTTACCCAGTGAAAGGCGGCTGCCTTTTAATGAGGGCACACCTCGAAACACGGCTGCAAAAGGCTATCAAACTCCCAAAAGAGTAGGACCACCCTCGGACACGTCTTCTTCCTTTGCAGGAATAAGACAATATGGCGGGTTACTCGAACTTGAATCGCTGCGCATGATCAAACCGGTGCATCACCTGACCAGCCTAAAGAGGTCAAGTCTTTCCCACGTGCCCTCAATTAGGTCACATCCTTTTACATATAGACAACACAATACCCGAACGGTCATCTGCCCGTACTTGTGTTTCAACCATGACAACTAACTAGGTATTATAAGTACACATTACTGGACAACACACTCGTTGTGTTAACAGGCTAGGTTACGGCAATCTTGAGCAACCTTGGACTGTGCCTAAGAGGTTTTGAGGCCTCTTTTGTTGACCTGGTATCCATAAGAGTCTTTTTACAAGGTCTTCTCAGCCTTAGAAGGACCTTTCCTCTTATTACTACCTGCACCTGCCGAGACTTTCTGTATCTTCCCCTGTTTTCTGGATGTTACAACAGGGGGCACCACCCTCTTCGGGCTCACAACCTTCTGTGGCCTCCCGAGTCCTCGCTTCCAGGTCAGTACCACTTTGAGTTGTCTTACACGATCTTGTTCTAGCACTTGCAATAGACCATCATCATACATTTTGGTGGAGGTATCCCTCCCCCTCTATTGGCGTAGTCTCGCTACATTTGACTTGTTACATTTTCCCATCTGTGATTTAATAATCACTGTACAATCACTAATAACCTGGGTTATCGTGAAAGGTCCATCCCAATTACTGGCTAATTTTAGGTTGGCAAGGGGTTGGTGTAGACGCAAAACTCTATCCCCCAGATTAAAAAATCTAGCTTTTAGACCTGTGTCATAACCAACCTTCTGCCAAGGTGCAGTTTTCTGAAACTCATCTCTAACCCTCTCATAGGCCTGTTTGAAGTTATCTCGTAGAGATTCTACAAGCATCACCTGGCAAGGGGCTTCCGGATTCATTCTTACTACGCCAAACACCAAATCTGCTGGCATAATTAAATTCTCTCCAAAAACAAGGAGATTAGGGGAACAATTGGAGCTCGAGTGTACAGTGCTATTATAAGCATGTACCACAAATTCACACTGTTCGTCCCAATCATCCATCTGCTCATTTACTAGAGATTTAAATACTTGGATCAGTGTCCTATTGAATCTCTTTACTTGTCCATCACTCTGTGGCCTATAGGGATTAGTTTTTTTCTTGCAAATTGCTAGACAATTACACATCTCTTGCCACAGGCTAGACTCAAATTGTCTGCCCTGGTCACTATGTAACACGAGTGGGACACCTAGGTGTAATACCCACCCTTTTACAAAGGCCATAGCACAAGAAGCAGCCTTATGATCCGGTAAAGGATACACTCGGGTGTACTTGGTATAATAATCTGACACAACCATCATACACGTTTTGCCACTAGGAGTGGGAGGGATCCAACTAATAATGTCAACAGCTACTCTAGCAAATCTCACACCAAACAGTTCCTGGGATAATGGCAATTTGCCTACTCCGGGTCCTGGTTTGTTCTTACAGCATTTGGGACAGGTCTCTACCCATCGGGTGAGATCTGTACTTATGCCAGGCAAATAGTATCATCTGGCTAGACGTTCTCGAGACCGTTTCTTTCCAAAGTGGCCACTAGTTCTATGCCCATGACAGAAATACATAATATCTCGTCACATAGCACTGGGTACTTGCAAGGCTTTCTTCCTATTAGAATAGTTCTTCCATCAGAATAGAAGACCAATGCAGACTTCTAGCTTGGCCCATTGAGCTAGAAATCGTCTCATTTCCCTGTTCTCCAATGACACTTCAGGTCTTGGGGGACAGATGCCCTGATTAAGAAACCTTATCAAACGTGATGTGACTGCATCAGCCGCCTGGAACTGTTGAATAATCTCCATGGACCAATTCAAAACATTTTCCGGTTGGGTTTTCCAAAAGTACTCGAACTCCTGCCAATACAGCATTGTGTGCTCAACAATCAGTGCACTCAGCGTTTTCACATTTCCTCACCGGGATTCTAGACAAAGCATCCGCATTTAAATGCTTTGCCCCGGCTCGGTGTTTAATCTGGCTGTGATGTAGACCAAATTCTGATAGATGCCCCAACCAGCGACCTATCATCCCCTCTGCATCCTTGAAATTCAATAACCATCTGAGAGAAGAGTGATCAGTCAAAAACTCACATTTAGTGGTACAATAATTTCTTTGAGATTTACTCAACGTGTTACTAGTGAAGGCTATAGGAACCTCAACCCCATCCTGGACCTGAGAAAGGGCAGCTCCTATGCTTTCATTACTAGCATTGATCAGTATCTAGAATGAAATGATCATTTTCCGTCGGGTACTTCAACACAGGTTTACTAGCAAACAACTCCTTTATTTTCATAAAGGCTTGGTCTTGCTCGGATCCCCAAGGAAGTCGTTCTTTCCTCGTTCCGGGTGTCCAATGGGACAAACTCTGAATAGGAAAGGCGACCCTCGAATATCCTGGTACAAAATCCCTGTAATCGGAACAGAATCCAAGAAAGGATCCAACTTCTTTAGCATTCATGGGTGCCTGCCAATTTGATACAGCATCCAGTTTTTCTGAATCAGCTTTAATCCCTTTATTTGAGATTATTCGTCCCAAGTAATTGATGGGTCTCATAAAGAGATCACCTTTCTTGGGCTCCAGGTTCAATCCATTAGCTATGATCCATTCCAGAACCATACCTAAATTTTCCAAGCATTCTTCGTATGTCTTTCCAAAGACTATTACATCATCCAAATAGACAAGACATTTCTTCCATAATAGGTCACTCAATAAAGTTTCCATTATGGCTTCAAATTTCGCCAGTGCATTGCACAACCCAAAGGGCATCACATTATATTGGAATAGCCCAATATGACTGGAAAAGGCTGTCTTCTCCATATCTTTCGGATGCATACCCACTTGCCAATACCCGGATTGTAAGTCTAGAGAGGAATACCATTGCTTACCTCCAAGGGAGTTTATAGTCTCATCAATCCGTGGTAAGGGATATGAATTCTTCTTGGAGATACCATTCAATCTTTCTTAGTCACCATGCACACAGGGCTAGACCAAGGACTGGTTGATGGGATTATCACATCCTGTTCAAGCATTTTAGCTATCTCCTCCTCAGCTACCCTTTTCTTGGCTAGCGGGAGTCTTCTATAAGGAATCTTAAAAGGTTCATTCTCACCAGTGTCAATCTTATGCAGTACCTTGTTAGTAAGCCCCAATTGTCAGTTAGGGCTTCATGTTGTTCATCAGTCTCAATATGGCCTTTGGCTATTAGAATATCTAATTCTGGGTTCCTTTCGGATGAGGAAGGGACTCCGGGTGCCAAAGCATGCTCACAGCCTTCTACTATTTCCATCGGCTTGACATAACACTTTGTCATGGTAGAGATTGTGCATGATCAAGTTGTCATATGAGAAATATCATATGACTAGTGGTATATAGTGTAAGATCATCAAGCTCTCATAAATAGTGTTAATTCCAGTTATCACTGGTTTATTCAGCTTTAGGCAACATGTAGGAAATATCAATCACACATATGTTAACATGCAGGTAATTTCCACATACAGTAAATATACAATTGTTCATAAAGTATAATGTTCTGTTCCACTCCACCTGTGAGGTAATAAATACAATGTCCAGTATAGTTCTAGGTGGGTTCCCACACCTAGCTCCTGACCTACTGCTTAGAGGAATAATATAATAATGTTCAACTTTACCCTCTGATAGGTGTCTTGTAGCAGGTATACTCTGGCCACTAGTGGTTCAGACCTATGCCTGTTCTGGCATAGTCTAGCCCAGCATAGTGTAGAGCTATAGCAGGTAGCAGGAGTGATGACTAGAGATGTTACCTCTAGGGTGGTGCTGGAGATTCTGCATCTAGGAGGTGCAGCCAGTGGTATTTGTACCATTTCCTGGCTTGGCCCCTCAGACTGACTGGAGGCAGTGGCATCTGCCTAACTCTGCAATTGTTTGAGGGGAGTCTTTCATGTGTCATTGGGTGCACAAAGGACCCCCATGGACGCCACCATGACCCCGATTGTCTTGGTCGCTGTGGCATGTTCTTACCCCCGCCATTTTGCGCCTGCACAGACTTGGATATGTGAAGTTGTCAACGCCCGCTCTTTGTGCGCTTAACTTGCGCTGATTTGTCTGTGGCGCATTCGGAGGTCGAATTAGTCTACATGACGTAACTTCCTTAATAATGAGAGTTCCGCCTTGATCTTGGGCTCATTTTGACCGCTTAATTATGGCCTTTCTATAGATGCTTTGATATTTGACCTAGGTTGCTCAGGAGCGACGCTAGAGCGACTGGAAGGTTATGGCATCGTGATTTATGTAACCTATTGTTCAGTGTTTGGGTGCTCAGACACCCATGATGGCGTCAGCGGTGCCCAGGCACCCCTAACGGCCGTTTGCATTCACTTACAAGTTATAATATTGTGCACTGGGTGATGTAACTTGTGTATAACTGACCTGGCTGGTGTGCAGTGGAGCATGAACGCTCTTCTAGAATGTTTGAGCGCTCTTCTAGCCAACCTATGTATTAATTTCTTATGTATTCTTTGATTAATACAGTAATATGTTACAATTTATGGAATAATAAAATGGTATAACATCACAGGCAGTGCCTGGTGGTATCTTAACAGTCTGGGCTACACACGTTACACTACTTACTTGTCTGAGTACACATTGTACTTCGAGATGATACGGGTCTCTAACCTCCAATATTCCCCTCTGGGAATCTAACCTTGCTCCATATAATGCAGCAAAATCCAGACCAAGTATACCATCATCTGCTATGTTCGCCACAGTAGCAGTAAGGATAAAATCCTTATCCTTATGTAGACTGAACCTCATACATGTTCTACCAAACTATCGTGCTATCGGACGTACAAGCATTTCCTTCCATTATGGAAGTTTCATGATTCGTAGGCAAAAGGTCATAGAGTCTCTTAGCAATACAGGAGTGGCTAGCACCCGTATCGACAAGAAACTCAGCAAACCTACCACTCACAGATACAACTGCGTACCAACTCCTACCTTTCAAGTAGGTAGGACAACTTGCATACTTAGCAAGTTCCGTCTTAGCACCGAGGTCAAATCCACATCCCTTCAAAAATTTGATACAAGGATGAGCCAGGGGAAGCTGGGCACACCCCACCCTGGCCAACCCATTGGCCACTTCTTCTTGACTGATATCGGGTTTCCCCTCTGTGTTGTTCTGACGGTTGTTGACACCTGGCGTACTATCAGTCTCCCCAGCCTCATGAGTAAGGAACTGATCAGTTTCCTTAGCTTCACTGCTGGGCAAAATCGCTAGAGGATTCTCACTAGTACTACAAGCGGTGATATGCTGGCAGTCATGGCAATCACTCACTCTGGGGGTAATCCGGTTGCCATCATGGACACCCCCACTCAGTTTTCCTTCTTCACTGAGTCCTCCTTATCCAGATGGTTCAGGTAACAGGCGTTACGCTATACTGGGTTATCTCCTTCACATTCAGCAGCATAATGCCCAGTTTCCTGATATCTGGAACACTTCACTTTCCCCAGTTCCGGTTATACCGGGGGTTTCCTTGGCCAATGGCCCCAACGTTTTCATCGTCATCAGGTTTTCCTGATTCGGATCAATTGGTCTCAGGTATCCCCTCCGGAACTATCATAGCTGACATCCGTTGGGGTACCTTCCTGGCAAAGATGTGGGCCTTATGATCATAATGATCTTATGACTGGAACAAATCTGCCAAAGAGGCATCATTCTTCCAAGCCTCACAGGCCACGGTCCTGTGTTCCTGATTCCGTAATCCTTCGATGAATTGTTTAAACATTTCATCTAGGAAGCACTCATCATCCAATCTCCATTGAGGTCTGGCTTTATGCAACAGTCGTTGGCATTCTAAGCTAAAAAACTTTGGCAGATTCCTTTGGTTTCTGAGTTCTTTTAGTGAACGTCAACCAAGAATCTTCTCCAACTATGTTTCCATATAAATATGAAGCAATCTCTATAAGTTCATCATATTTCATATGGGCTGAGAGTCCTCTAATTTGGGAATCTCTCCATTGTTCTATGGCTCCTTTACCATTGCCTTCCTTTAACCAGCATACTAGATAGGGGACTGCTTCCTCTTTACCCCATCCATTGCAGCTAAAGACATCTGCGCAGCCTTGATACTCCTCCTTCCAAGGATTCTTGGCATTAAAGGGAGTAGGTATCTTAGCCACCCTACGAGCCGGATTCGTGGATCCAGTAAGGGTTAATCCCCTACTCCATTCCATGATTTCAGTATCGTCCAGACCTTGATTGTAACAATGAACACCTAGGTTAGCAATCGCTGCATTTGAATCATGCAGTGCTTGCAACCCTGGAGAAAGAGGTACTCGTTGACTGAGTCTCTTTTTCCGTGGAGGATTCATACCATAGGTTCCTCCAGAGCCAATAGGTGGTGGTCCTCCTCCACCCCCTGATCCTCCTGCCCTAGATGTAGGCACCTGTGAAAAGGTGTTCCCATCTGTTTGAGGAGATGACCCTGGATTATTGGTGGACTGTGTACTTCCACCAAAACTAAAGAAACCCCTATTGTTATTAGTGTTTTTTCCTGTTCCAGACGACTGATTTCCATTATTGAAACCAGCTCTACCCTCAAAGGGGTTATTTCTGGAACTACCTGCTGAGGATCCAGATCCTTGAGAGTATCCGGATTGTCCTCCAGTTGCACTGGAATTCCCAGATGTTTGTCCGGATGTTCCTCTGGATGCATTCCGGGCATTACTATTGGATGGATTCGCTCCTGTGTGGGGTTGTTTCCATCCGTAGTGGGCATAAGGGCCATTTGGTCCCCCTAAAGGTGACTGTTGTGGCCATCCACCGTCAAAGTTGGAAGCTTCTATTGAGTGGTTTAGTTGTATTCCACTCGTAGAAGCACCAAGAAGCTTCAATAGATAGGAGGTGAAACTCAGAGCTTTACCTATGGACACAGTGTAACAGACCCCCCCCCCCTACCTCCCCTTCAAAGTAGGCTCCCTTTTGTGTTCAGTATTGAGTCCTATGTAGGATAAGGGGGTTTATAGAGATGTCAGGAATCTTAATCAGAATGAAATCAAATGGAAACAAGGGGCCACCTTTACCAAAAACTCCTGCTGAATCCAAAATTTGTGATCTTGATTCTCAAAATTTTACCAAAAGTACCTAAAAATGAGGTTTGATGATGAGAATATTTTAAAAATGTACAAAAGTTAAATTGAAAATGATTTGAATTTTTTATAGATGCAACATGCTAATCAAAGTCAATACCTCAATCTACAAATCCCAATGTCTGCCTATCTCAACCTGACAAGTACTCTGCCTGCATATGGCTCTGCCTCTCCAACATACTGCCTATCCCTTAGTCTGCCTATCACTCATACTACCTATCCCTTGAAACATCTCAAATTTAATTAGGTTTTCCCTCAAATGGCTTGAAGGATTAAAATTTACCCGTCACCTTTGTACCTAATTTTCTCTGTACATTCTTACCATTAGTCTACCTATCCTCAATCTGCCTATCATTCACTTTACCTATCCCTCATGGTGACTATCCCCCAACTCTGCACATCCCTCATATTTGACTGGCACATCTGTGATATTACCTAGCACCAATGTATCTTTTGAATATGCTCACCTTACAAGGTACCCTCTGTGCCTATCTCTTAAACTGTTTATTATCTATCCTCCTTGCTACCCATCCTCTTCAATACCTATCCCTCAAGCTCGCTTTATAGCTTTCCTACCTATCACAGCTTGATCAGCTGGGATAGCTCACATCCAACCTTTATTATGATCTCTTTGTCAACCTATCCCCTAAAGAACAGATCCAACAGCCTACCTCAAGCATACATCTACTGATCACTCATGTTATATATCCTTGAGGTTACCTATCCTTCAGGGTGCCTATCCTTCATGGTATATAGCCTTCGGTCTACCTAACCAGCTATCATGTATCTCTCACCTTGTACTATATTCTTTCTACCTTTATAATAGCTCTTATAGTCTATGCCTTGTGAAATATACTTATCCTTCATTGTACCTATCCTCAAGTCTGCATATCACTCATGTTTATCTTACATATCCCTCAGCCTATTGAATTATCATGCTTTTCTTAAATGGGGAAAAGGCCGCGAAACTGAGACCGGACACGTGACGTTGCATAAAATGAAGTCAGATCATGTCAAAAAAAGTCAGAAGGGATCAAATTTAATCAAGCTGGCCAAAAAAGGTTCATTAAATGAGGGCAAAAATAGGTCAAATTTGTTCGAATTAGGCCTCATTGGCAAAAATGAGCCCATCACATCACATGGGTAAAATTGGTTCAAATCAGGTCAGATTGTTCAAAAATAGGTCAATTGCCTCAAATCAAGTCAAATTAGGTGAAAATAGACTAAATAGGCCAGATTGCACAAAAAAATGGTCAATTGCATCAAATTAGGTCAAAGAAGTTGGATCTAGGTCAACTTAAACCAATTCTGTCATTAAAAGGAAAACTGACCGACATTGGCTCAACTGGGTCAAAGTAGGTCCAAATAGGCTGAAATAGGTTAAATTCATCTATTTTGACCTTTTTTTGTGATCTGAATTGACCTCATGTAATGTAGGTAGCACATTTTTCGCCTATCTGACCTAATTTGACTCAATTTAACCTATTTTAACCTCATTTGACATGAATTCATGTAATCCAAAAATATTTGATTACCCTAATACCTTGTGTATAAGATGCGCCTTATACATAAGGATGTACCCCTAGTGCGCCTTAAAGAAGCAGAATTATTTAGGGGATGTTTTTCTCTAAATATTTCCCAATAATTCATTGACCCTGTATTTGGGTTAAACAGGATAATTTGGTAATTTGAGCCATAATGACCTATTTTGACTCATTATGACCTCATTTGATGCAATTGACCCATTTTGGCCAATTGACCTAATTTGAAACAATTTGACCTAATTTGACTCATTTTGACTATTTTATGTATGTACCCCGGTAGTATAGGGGTAAATAATAAAATTAGGGCAAAAGGGAACAGATCTAGCTTTGCCGATCAGGACCGTCAGTCAGAAACCTTTATCTCTTGATTAGATTATAGCCAATGCTAGCTTCATAGAGGATATCTAACAATTATATTCACTTGATACATGTGTAGGAATAAAGCAGCAAGGCCTGTTCTGTCAGTCCCTTATACAATTCAGCTGTTTCCTCAGAAACCAGACAGAAACCTCCCAGTCAGAAACCCTCTCATTCAAACTTTCTGAGATACTATCATATACCATTTTATTATTCCATAAATTGTGACATATTACTGTATTAATCAAAGAATATATAAGAAATTAATACATTGTACTTCTATGTGAGCGTTCATGCTCCACTGCACACCAGCCAGGTCAGTTATACATAGGTTACAACATCAAAGACAGCGACCTCATGGTCCACTGCACAATATAATGATTCTGAGGGCCTAAATCAGCGACCTCATGGTCCAGTGCACAAACTAATAACTTGTAAGTGAATGCAAACGGCCGTCACGGGTGCCTGGGCACCGCCGACGCCGTCATGAGTGTCTCAGCACCCAAACACTGAACAATAGGTTACATAAGTCACGATGCCATAACCTTCCGGTCGCTCTAGCGTCGCTCCTGAGCAAGCTAGGTCAAATATCCACTGATATAGACTGATTCAACCTTCAAATGCGCTACAGACAAACCAGCGCAAGTTACGCGCCTGGCAAGCTGGCATTAGTAACTTGGCATATTCAACTCCGCCCATGCCCAAAATGGCGGTTGTAACGGCGATATGAGGGTTTGAAGTTACAGAACTGACCAGGACAATGGGGGACATAGCGGCGTCCATGGGGGTCCTTTGTGCACCCTGTGACACATGAAAGACCCCCCTCAAACAATTGCAGAGTTAGGCAGATGCCAGTGGCCCCAGTCAGTCTGAGGTGCAATGCCAAGATTTGGTACAAATAGCCTGGCTGCACCTCCTAGAAATCAGAATCTCCAGAACCGCTCCAGAGGTAACATCTCCAGTCATCTCCTGCTACCTGCTATACCTCTACACTATGGTGAAACTATGCTAGGCAGGCATAGGATTCCATCATTAGTGGCCAGAGAGTATCTTCTACAAGACATCCACCAGAGGGTAAAGTTATTCATTATTACATTATTCCTCTAAGCAGCAGGTCAGGAGCTAGGTGTGGGAACCCACCTAGAACTATGCTGGACATTGTATTATTATTACCTCACAGGTGGAGTGGAACAGAACATTATACCCTATGAACTATTGTATATTTACTGTATGTGGAAATTACCTGCATATTAACATCTGTGTGATTGATATTTCTTACATGTTGCCTAAAGCTGAATAAACCAGTGATAACTGGAATTAACACTATTTTATAAGAGCTTGTTGGATTTACACTATACACCACTAGTCATATGATATTTCTCATATGACAACTTGATCATGCACAATTACTAGTATGACAATACAGCGGTACTTCAGTGCATTCTGTTGTCACTACCCTTGAATCAGGCATCTCATCCCTCCATCATAATAACTGTATACAATAAACTTTGTCAGTGTTCATCATATTGTAATCAAGACAAATGGTTCAAGGCAGCGTGAAAACTTCACAGGTCAAATACATGCTTAGCTGATGACTGTAAATTTATCTTATAAAAAAGACTCTGAGGTCTTCAAAATGATCAGCATAAGATAAACAAGTTTAAACTTGACCTGGCAGGTTACTCTTCCACAAGATGATACTAACTTAGTAAGGTTGTTTGGCTTGTCCAACTTACTTTGTCAAACAGGTAAGTCTATAGACAGGTCATCAGTGTGACAAATTTTATGCAAAGGTCTTCACTTAGAAGAGGCAAGGGTACATAGTCTATGGCTGATGTTTTCTTATGCAAAAAATGGATTCATAGTCTGTTTAGGTTTAGGTTATACCATGGTAGATGATGTTATCTTAGAAAATCATAGATAAACATCCAACCATATATAAATCCATGCAATTATGACATAATGCTTTTTGTATTATAGACCTGTTTGGCTACATATAGCTTTGCATTGACTGAATATCACTATTTGGAGTATACCTGTACACATAATCCACATGCCCTTCTGTATGCATAGCAACATTCTTTTTATCGGAATAAAGGCTATTATCATAAAACTATATTTGAGTGTCTTGTGTGTTTCTTCCAGTGGCAGTTCTGCTTTTGCAGTACTGACAACCCCGACAACTTTGACTACTATGATCAGTGACGACCTTGTCAAGGATAGCAGCAAAGGTTGTCATTTTGACGAGTTTTAACTCGTTTATTTTAAGCTGATAACTTAGAAGACCCTATCCAGCAAATTGTCATGACTCCTCATCAACCTGTGTCAAGTGGCTCACACATGTCGCTAAATGGAACATGACGTCACTATAGCACAAGATCACCAGGAGTAGCAATGGTGATGATCACATGGCCTCACCTCAGATGGCGAGGATGGTGATGACTCATCCTCACCAGGGATGGCGGCATGAGTGATCACTCACTTCGCTAGATGAGATGCACACCATGTCATAATGCACATAATGCAGGATCGTCATCACTCACACTCACGGGGGATGGTCACTCGGGTGATCACTGACATCGCTAGATGAAATGTGCACCTCATGAGAGCACAGGTTCACTACAGATGGTGAGGATCTTGATCACCCACACTCACCAGGGATGGTGACACGAGTGATCACTCACCTCGTTATATGAAACGCACACCATGCCATAGCGCACATTCACCACGGTTGGTGAGGATCGTGATGACTCACACTCACCAGGGATGGCAAGGCGGTTGATCACTCACCTCGCTAGATGAAACACGCACCACGTCATATCACAGGTTCACCATGGATGGCGAGAGTGGTGATCACTCAGACTCACCAGTGATGGCGACACTGGTGATCACTCACCTTGTTAGATGAAAAGCTCATGTCATGATCATCGACATTGGTAATCAGGCAGCCTCACATCTGCCAGATCAAAGTATGTTTTGCCAGAGAAGGTATTGCCATATGTATCTTCCCTGTAACCACAGACAAGGTGTTCATGTAAATATTTCCCTATGTATTTTTCTTGTAACCAGAGAAAAGATACCTCTATCTAACTTCAATTTATATAATCTTGTCGTGACTCCTCGTCGTGACTAATCTTGTTTGATTCAACTCTGAAGTATTACATGGAAATCAGTGTGAAACAAAGCACATTTGATATGTATGTGACTTATACTTCATGCCCACACTTCCTAGATAGGCTACATGTTGAACAGTGGTGCTGTCTTAACAACTTTGGCAATGGTGGTGATAAGTTGCCATTCTGAGTGAGAGTGGGTGACAGATGATGCAATCCTCAGAGAGCATTGACTTGGAGTGACACAAATTCATGCATTCAGTGAGACCAATGTTGGCAATGGTGGTGATAAGTCACCATTTTGTGTGAGAATTGACTGGGAGTGGCACACACTCACGCAGTGAGTTAGATCCATGTTGGCGATGGTGGGGATAAGTCACCATGCTTTGTGAGGGATGACAATGGATGGCACATACTCACGCAGTGAGTGAGATCATGTTGGCAACTGTTGTGATAAATCGCCATGCCATGTGAGACACAGTGGCGAAAGATGACGCAGTGAGTTATCACTCAAAAAGGAGTCACCATTGATGACCAATCATGGCAAAAGATAACGACAATTTGCTGGGTAAAGTCTTCTTACAATGAGAAGACCTAAAACTTTTTCTGTGCACTCCGGGAGGCACCATTGCTGTATCATGCCAATCAACTACATCATTGGTTTGTCTTGTCAACCAAAGGGCATAATGCATCAATGCATTAGCAGCCCTTTCACTAATTAATTTTCCTGGACATTGAAAGAGGGACAAGTGCAATTACGCTACATTGCCCCTGGGAAGGGTGGCTAGTGGAATTTTAAGCTAAACATAATGAATTTTTTTTTTGTGGCTGGTCTTTGCTGTGTGGAATTGTTCTTGTTGTATTATATTCTAGTGTGATATTAAAATACTAGACTATCCTCGGATAAAATAGTTTAATTGCATCAAATGTAAATAGCCCTGCTGCTATTTGTATCAGATGATGGGTAGAATCTATTTGTGAACTTAAGTCCATTAATCAAACACAACTAGTCTAGCCATCATTGCCCTTATCTAAATGAGATGATCCCACTTTTGTTTAGAAATTATGATATTTATGTAAGTAAGTATGAAGAAAGCACCACTTACCTTCATTTCTTTAACAAGACGGAAAGGATCATTTTCTTCATCACACCGTTTTGTTGACATAATGTCAAAATTGTTCTACATTTTAAGTATGCTTTTTAGGTAAAGATAGATCGTGAATTAGTCTCAGTGAAAGCTCGCTGAATCTGCATATATTTACAGTAATTGTTTTTTAGTGCAATTCAGAGAAGGATGCACTTATTCCTTTCCAAAATGTAACTTATGAATTGATGAATAGACATTTAATCAGTGGTATGTATATCTTGTAGGTCAACTGCCTTCCCTTGATCAGCATCACTGGGACTGTAGCAAGGGCGTGTTTTGTAATCACCAGGTTTCTTCTCAGTATTGTGATGAGGATAGAAATTATGGATGTGGTCACACATAACTCTGTACAATTAGATAACAGACAGGCATATGAGTCAGTCCACTGAAAAGGGTCACTTGGCCCTGGTAGAGGGTCTTTTTTTGAAAACTCAGATCATGAAACTTTATTCTATTGATAGCCCTATGTCTTGGCTCCGTGGAAACGTTAATCCAAGTCACTAACTCCAAAGCAGTCAGTTTTTATTGCAAATATTTCAAATTGTGAAAATGTAATGGGCTTGAGCAAAATGAATTTGTCACTATATCAAAGAAACACTATGAAGAAAAAATGGATATTAACATTACAATGGAATGTCATAAGGAAATAATAGGAATGCAATGGGTGTGAGCGTAATGGGCATGAGGGAAACAACTTTTCCAGGCTTCAGAGAGCCACTGTGGTGATATAACCTTACCCAGCATTGGTCCTATATATACACCACACAGTCTACAGGGGACATAAACCAGATGTTGAGAAAGCACACACCTTAGATAAAAATGTCAACAAGAACCCAGGTAGCACAGAGACATTGGCATAACGTTGGGCCAACGTTGGCCCAACCATCGGCTTTACATAGGCTGCCCATCCTGCCTACGTAGGCCCGACGGTGCCAACCAAATGCCAATGTAGGCCCAACGTTGGCTTTTGGTTGGCAAACATCAGCATCGGCAAATAGTCGGCCAGGGGCCGACCATTTGCCAATGTCCTGCCAACATTGGGCCAATGTTGGCATTTGGTTGGCAAATGCCACTGGTCGGGCCTACGTAGGCCCGATGGGCAGCCAACGTTGGCCCAACGTTGGCCCGATGCGTCGGGCCAACGTTGGCAACTTTTTGTGTGCTACCTGGGAAATGAATACATAGGGTACCGCTTTTAAATCAGGTTTTAAGTAGGTTTGCCCTTCCCAGGATAATATCATTTTCTTCTTTACTCATTTAATTCAGATTTGTTTTGTAAATACGTTATGATGAGATCCTATGTGGTTGGGAGGCCTGTCAGCACCTACCTCCTGGCGAATCATGCTGTCCAGCTTTGGGGACGGTCCTTAATAGGGATGATTATAAAGATCCTATGCTTTATACCCTAAAATCAATCCTTAGTAGGGACAGTCCCCTGAACTGGATTTAGGCTGACCAATGTTTATGATGCACTTCTATATTCAAGGGTATCCAACTGATATTCTTTTCATCTTGTATGCTCATTCTATTATTTGTGAATTTTTCTTTGCCTCACAATGTGAAAACAAGTTGATAAGCTATCTTTAAGAACGAGAAATCACCTTAATGCTCGTGTCCAGTTGTTGAATATCGTGATCAGCAAAAAATCCCTTTCAAACCTGAAATGAAAGAAAATCCACAAGGAACCTCAGCTGTTTGGCCTCATTCTTCCTCTCCCCACCTCAAATCGTCCATTACAAAAGGTAACCACCGAGGCATTCAAATTGTAGGATTCACGTGAGGAAATGTGATTTGTTGGTGGCCATCTTGGAGTTGGGGCATATGCCAAAGGATTCAGCATGGAGCAGATTTGAAATGACAAGCTCAAATTGTCAGCTCAAATTGTTAGCTCAAATTGCCCTAATTAAATCATAAAAATGTATTTACCTTTGAAATATTTTGAACACAGACCCTGACTACTATTACACACGCATGCTCCAAAAACAGACACTGCGCAGAGACATCAACAGTAGCTATCAACATCCCTCGATCCATCAAACCACACACACCATGACAAACACACCCACAAACCACACAACACACATTCCTACTTTCTTTAACACAAAAGGTAAGGGCATATATACATGTATGAAAAGGTCAGAGGGAAAAGATTCTTTTTATAAATCTGTAGCTTCTAGATTCTGCCAGTAACCTTTCCATTCTTTGCTCATAAAATGTTTATGATGATTGTATCTTAATTCCTACAAAGTCTGGTGAACAAATTCCTGACAGTCTCTTTCCTGTAGTGAGAAATGTAAGAAACTACAATACTTTTCATTACTGCTTTTTTCTATGAGTTATTCATGGCTCTTTTGTTTACCCAATGCCTCCTGTTTTTATTGCTTGATCGTGGTACAAACGATGTTTACTTGAACTATGAGAAGTTTGGTTATGATATTACTGGTCAATTTTTCGATATTCAAGACGATGTTGGAAAGGGTTTTTTTTTTCCATAAATGGCAATAGTTAAGGATTCACCTTCTTCAGATGTCAATAAATCTGAAACTAGCACAATTAACCATGGGTTTTATTGCTTCATCCATCTCATAATATATAAACTAACATAATCCCAAGTGGTTTGGAGAAACTGCTTATTAGTTTAGGATTTACCAAATAGTGGTATATACCTTTAAGAAGGACCACAGGTTACTATTTTTCAAGTCACAACTAGTGTTATAGGGGCCAGGTCCTACCTGTCTCCTCCCAGAGGGGTGGTGAGCAGCTCTCGGTGGATTAGAACCTCCTCACAGTTGCTTTAGTTAAATCCCTACATGCCATGGAAAAGCTTAAATTGTCAGCTGACATTGAGACACTGAATTCTGAAAAGGTGCTGACACATGCCTGTAGCAACTATAAAGGGATATGAACCTAATGTAGATAGATTACCTCAGGAAAGAAACGTCCAAAGGTAGAGGGTAGCATTATGGATTATCGCAGATGTGTGTGCATATCAGATTGAAGTTGAAGGTATGTGGGATTTAATCAGTATCCTTTAGAATATTGAGAGATGATTAAAGCATTTTTCCCTAATTGCAGCTCCTACTCATCTTCGAAAAGCCTAGATTAATTCATGCAAAATACACACCTTAACAGGCGTTTTGCTGATGTTTTTTTTCCTCTCCAATGGTATATAGCATGGTCATATTGGTATGGGAAAGGTATCCCTAAATATATCTAATCTTGTGGGTCACCCAGCAGGCCCATAGGAAGGTATTTCTGGAGAAAACTGTGGGTCAGAACTCAAAATCACGGGCCATTGTTATAGGTCTGACAATTAATTTTTGAACCACCCATCCCCTGTCAGACTTTGTCAGAAGCGGAAAATATTCCCCCTCCTCTCCAGTGTGACGTAATTTATGCACAGCCCCTAACGGGTAAATATCACAGTGTGATCCCCAGATCCCAGCAATCATTGATCATATCTTATTGATGACAACTCTCTTTAACAGATGAATATATAAAAGATACATTAATAGACCCTCGGTTAGTCATAGTTAATAGGTATATTTAATGAGAAGGGACATAATTTAGAATAATTCATATATCAACCCCATGATCCACATGGGATGGACCAACGCACTATAACAGCAGCAATCTGATATGGATGGCAGTCAATTTACATACATGGGAGGGGCGGGCTCCATTACACTTTTCGCGTCACGTGCTCTGCAGCTGGGTCCCATGACCAGATTGGTCATGGGGAACTAAATTATCCATTTCCTCTATGTTTCTATATAGTGAAACACACAAAAACAGCTGCCTAAAATGTTTGTTGGTAAAGGTTTCAACTATAGCACATATAACTCATCCCTTATACACAATGTGACAGAATGTTGGATAGGCTAAACCCTGAAAATCTTAAATAAGGGAATGATATGGGCAGTAAGTGCCATTCTACCCTATTTTGGGCCTAAAAATCTCCATTGGCCAGATTAACTTTTGCATGCCTCATAAAATCCCCAAGCCCTGGCATAATATAAAAACACACCTACTATTCCAGTTATCAACTTTTTGGGAACACCTGCGATTTTTTTTCATAATTTTAAAAATATTTCATCTGTCTAATTCTAAACCAATCAGCAGCCAGAACACCCTTTAGTGCAGGCCTGAATACCATATGACTCACGAGAGGGCAGCATTTACTTCCACGTGACCTTTATTAGGCAGGGGGTCTTCAGATTAAACTAAAACTTTTTTTCTATGAAACCTGACTCTGTCCTATCATATCCTGAAGTAGAGTGGTAACAGCCTTTCCCAATGACTAGATATGAGCAGGTTCATATGTGTAGCTTACACTGAAATTCTTACTGGTTTTCAGTGCTGTTTCCGAGCAGCGACTTTTATCATCAAAGACTCATGCACTAGACAAGTGAAAGCTCTAGAGCTGCCAAACTTCATATGTATATATTGAATACAGTCACATGATGATGAAGAGGGCATTGCTTTTGCAAGATATGGTGTGCCATTCCTCAGAGAAAATAACAAAAAATCATGGAAAATGTGATAAAATTGCTGAAAAATAATGAAAATTAGGCCTATGATTAATCCCACTTTTATGAGATGATATCTTATCAGGGGATCATTTCGTTAGCTCTGCCTTTTCTGCTGTATGCATTTAAACATATATATTGTCAACATTGTACCAATATCTTCACTCAGGGACAACTTACTACTGGTTAATTGGATAGATGCTTGGTCAGTGAAATGTTGACTGAACACTGCAAGCCCGCCCAAAAATGCTAGTTCTACCTATGGTAGGCCCTAAATGGATATCTGTGCATAAAAAGCCCTAGAAAGATTAAAATAAAAGCTAATTTTCAGCTGAAAATTTCATTCTGTTGGTGGGTTATGTCCACATCATCCATGTGGCTAATTTGGTCATATTCCTACAAGGCTAGCCCTGCTGTAACAAAAAAAAATGACTTTAAAATGTGATCTGAAATATGAAGTAGAATGCCCATTCCTCCTATAGCTCACGGGGAACTAAATCCGTTTCCTCTATATTTCTATACAGCGAAACACACAAAAATAGCTGCCTAAAATGTTTGTTGGTAAAAGTTTCTAACATAGCATTAATAACTCATCCCTTATATACAATGTGACAGAATGTTGGATAGGCATAACCATGAAAATCTTAAATAAGGGAATGACATGTGCAGTGAATGCCATTCTACCCTATTTTGCGCCTAAAAATTTCCATTGGCCAGATTAACTTTTGCATGCCTCATAAAATCCCCAAGCCCTGGCATAATACAAAAACACACCTACTATTCCATTTATCAACAATTTGGGAACACCTGTGATTTTTTTCATAATTTTACCAATATTTCTTCTGTCTAATTCTAAAACAATTAGCAGCCAGAACACCCTTCAGTGCAGGGCTGAATACCATATGACTCACTTCCATGTGACCTATTGATAGGAATCTTATTCTCAATTGTGGTGCCACCTTGTGTGTGAAACAGACAGCTACTTCTAATGCTGTGTGCTTTTCCATTTATACATTTCCTTCTTTCCTTCTTTTTTCTTTCTTTTTTTTCTTTTTTTTTTTGGGGGGGGGCAATGCAGGCTGCTTTGACTACTGCCCTTCCCTTCTTAATTCTGAGTACAGATGTAAGCTTATCATAACAAATAGAGGAAGGCTCAACCTGAGTGGCAAATGTGGTTATGTCAGCAGAGAGACCAAATGAAGTTGTAGAATGTAAAAAGTGTATCCAATTCTAATGAAAATGATTTATGAATAAGCAAAGGTTCATAACATCTTGGAGTGTTATCACATGGGCAGTTCTGGTGATGTAGCAACAAATGACCGTAGGGCTTAGTGTGCTGTGGCACCAGAACTTTAAGAGCAAAAACACTGCCAGATTCCCACACTCATGGACATAAGCATTTATTCCATGGTTTCATCATTTTTGCAGTTATAACAACGTTGAGACTAAATTACATGAACATTGTAGTTGTGTCAGGGTTGTTTACAGTGCCATTTTGAAACTACAATATTATCTGAAGGTCAGGTGACAAGGCCCTATAATACATAGGTCTGTCAACGAACCGTTACAAGTTGATGTTGTAATGACCACTGAATCCAGAGAAGTTCTTTGATCCTTGTTTATTGCATGATCACATAGTGTACATATAGGTGGTAACAATGATACACTAGCCAGCATGCAGGCTCTGCCCCTAAGCTTGTAGCTCAACCTAGATACTAGGGAGGTTGTGTGTAGAATAAGAGAAGTACAATAGAGAGATGACTGGGAGCTGCTCACCGGGTCTTATGTACCTAGGTAAGTGGCTCACAGGGTGGAGAAATGTACTGGTAGGAGCAGGTCAGATCTGGTCAGGTCTGGTTGGATCTGGTCAGATCTGATGTGCCGTCCTACCTGGTAATGATTCTCTTTATATGTGGACCAATCAGGGTGAAGGAAGATTATGGAATTTCCCTGCATCCTAGAAACATGTCCACAGGTATGTCGGTATGTTGTGATACTCCCAGTGAGTCAGTGCCCAGAAATGGAATGGGTCCGGCTCTCATAACATCCTGGTATGGGTGATGTAAGAGCAGCTCACTGTACACACTGGGGGGGGGGGGATGAGCTGTAAGCTTGTGAGCAGGGCCTGAGTGTGTGTGGGGAAGAGTTTAATAAATGTGTAAAATAATGAGTAATACCCAGAATAGTCCATTGACAGGTCTTGGAAAATACAGCGCCATAAGGAGAAGTCTGTAGGGAACAGTGAAAATATCTAGGATAACCGGGAATCAAACCCGGATCTATGGCTTGACATTCCATCATGCTAACCATTACACCATGATCCCTTGCCTGATATTTCTACCTCCCAACTACACCTGGATATCATGATACATACCAGGTATCTGGCCCCTGAGGGTCAATCTACTGGGCACGAGGATTTCTGGTCCCCTACACTCCTGCCAACCAGCTTCAACCATGGCCAACCAGCATCAAGCATTCCTCCCAACTGGATCCATTCGGCTTTATCAAACAGTTTGAGGCACTCCTGAATCCTAGTTGACCTACCAGTACATAGTACTGACAGGGCGAAGTATATCTGCATCATACCGGCCCAGGCACCGACTTCCCCTGATCCCCCTTATCAAATTCGCACGAGGACCGTCTCGGTGGTCATACCAGTGTAGAGGTTGGTGAAAATGTCTAGCATCACTGGGAATCAAACCTGGATCTATGGCTTGACATTCTATCATGCTAACCATTACACCATGATCCCTTGCCTGATATTTCTACCTTCCAACAACACCTGGATCGTTATGATACACATTAGGGTCAATCTACCCAGCACAAGGATAGTCCCCTACAAGTCTGTAGCCCTCAGTATTCCAACATTTTTATACCATGAAATATAAGTGCATACCTGCTTTCACATTTCCCTAAGTACTGCTTTCAATTTAACTAGGTAGATATGTTTTCTACAGGCACTCATGATTGCATTGTTAGGAGTTGCTTCAAGCATAATAGGATGTGGGTTAAATAAGTCTCAAACAAGATGCTGCTTCTGGTAAGAATTTCAAGAGCTCAAGATATAAGAAAATGGAGATAGCATTTCCAAACAGATCATGAGAGAAGAGTAACGCTGCAACTCTCAGAGTCATGCATATTGCCCACTAGCTGTAATAAATAGGATTCTCTTTTTTAAATTGAAGAAATATTTCTGGCCTCACAAAGGAGCAGTTCAACATTTGAGTCCTTCCTCCCCACAAAAAAACACCAATACCCCCACTTACTTTTATCAAATAATGGCCACTACCATATAGCATCATCCAAAGGCCATCCTCTTACACTGTATCAATAACTTTACAATATACTCTAACAGGTTCCTGGGTCGGGGCAAGGGGTCGATACGAGAACATAACCCTGAGCCTATTGCCAGGCTCAGGGCTGCATATTGCCTGTGCACAGCTTGTCTGGTCGCAGGTTAATCAGATCTGCACACCATTATTTCCCATACTGCCACAGAGACCCCTGCCAACCCGCCTGGCTTAAATAAGATTACATTCCTATCTATACCAATCTAGTCATGTGACCTACCTGCAGGATGTGTGACTGGAAGTGTAATGGAGCTGTCTCTTTATGTATATCTTGGCTGCAATGTGAATGAATAATGAGAAATCTTGATTTTAAAAAAGAGACATGGAATTAACGTATGGTGCACAGAAATATGTAACATGGATAAACATGCACACACTGTCAGACAGCAACAAGCTTTAAACAGTAGAATTTGCGATCAACACAAATCCTATAACCCAACAGTGGTCTTTGAAGCCATTTTACAATTGGGGCTGAGAGTACACATTTGTGACAATTGGTAGTTCCCTTGTATTATCCTCACTGGCGGAAAACTAGTTTCTACCACATTCTCAGTGTAGTCCCCTCTAGTAGTATAGACAGGTTGTAACAGTCAGCAAAGTCCCTGGTCTCACCTGTGTTTACACAACCCACCCAATCCAAATGGCTTTTTTGCATATGCATTATTCCTAGAGAATAATGACGAGCTCCATGTTTCATCTAGCGACGTGAGTGATCACCCACATGGCCATCCCTGGTGAGAGTGAGTGATAATGATCCTCACCATCTGTGGTGAACATGTGCCATCACAAGGTACACATTTCATGTAGCAAGGTGAGTGATCACCAACGTCGCAATCCCTGATGAGTGTAAGTGATCATGATCCTGGCCATCTGTGGTGAACAAGCGCCATCATGAGGTACACGTTACATCCAGTCAGGTGAGTGATCACCCACATCGCCATCCCTGGTGAGTGTGAGTGATCACGGTCCTCGCCATCCGTGGTGAACATGCGCTAGTAGTATAGTATGTATCGGAATGGGACTATAGCTAACTACAGGATATTACTCACTGGGGATGCAGCCAATCAGAGGCCTCCATTTGGTCACATGACCCATTGCCATGGTAATGTGACCTACATAGGCGATTAGCGACCACCTCTGAGCCAATCAGAGGCCAGCACTCTGGTAACCATGACCATGTGACCTACTTAGGGGATTCGCAACCACCACTCAGCCAATCAGAGGCCAGCATTCTAATAACCATGGTAACATGACCTAATTAGGGGATTAGTGTGGTCACGTGACCCCTTGTTTGTAAACAACAACATGTGGTTTCAAAACATGGTGTAGTCACATGACCCCTTGTTTGTAAACAAAAGGGCTGGGCTAATTATGCAAATAGGTGGTCACATGATTATTACGTGAACGAGGTTAATTACGTAAATGAGATATATCAAATACATTTCACTTTTTTTTTTACATCTCATTTTATCAAAATATAAGTTAATGTGTTGATCCGAAGTACCGGTAATAATAATAACTACATCGTTATATTAATGGACATGTTTTAATAATAAATATGGAATAATAAAAGAGACATCGGGTTTGGTGAGTATTGATTTTGTCAATACCAATCCTATACATGCCTTTATTAAAGTAAGACAATAGATTACAATATGATACAATAAATAGACATATAGAATAACAATATAATGTGTGATATAATGCATTATATGAGTATTAGTAAGGTACCGGTATATGTGTCCCACCAGCAGCCTATTTGGTGCTGCCCCCTGGAGGTCTATGTCTTAACTACTACCACTGCCACCTTAGCTACACTGTTGTAGCAACCGCAGTTCCTCCTCCACCTCACCCACACTCAGTATCTACTGGTTTTGGTGTTTGAATTTTGTCTAAATATTAGACAGGATCGGTTATGCCAGGTGAAAAATTTTGCTTTAAATGTGGAAAGCATCACCTAGCCCCAGTTGGGAAAAAGTGTATAGGACCGATTGTTGGTGATTTACACCACAAAACCAGCAGGAGTGGAGTGATTGGAGCGGTAGCCCAGGGAGCCATTGTTCAACCGGAGGAGTTCCAGAAGGGAACCCCAACTAGCATTATGGCTGAAGGTATGGACGACATCCCAGTAGTTCAAGACGAGGAGGAAAAAGAACTGATCAGACAGTTCCAACAGGTTCAATGTGATAACCGCAAGAAAGCCCTCAAAGAGAGACTCAGACTACTGGAGGAGCAGGGAGCAGTGGGAGTACCTGGAGTCGGCCTGCCTGGAGGCGGCCCCCCTGGAGGCGGCGCTTCAGGGACCAAAGGTTTATCAGCTGAGGAGTTGGAGAAGGAGAAGAGTAAGTGGAGCTACACTGAATACTTCCATCCCCTTATTAAAAAGGAACCTACATACCAGGAGTTCATGGTAGCTGGGAGAAGCAAGAATAAGCACACAATGTCTATGCTTCGGGAGTTCTTTTGGTTATCTGCGGACCATAACTTTTATGTTGAGGTAGTTTATATTAACACTAAACACAACAAGGTTTGTGATAGCCTGAGCAGGCTCAATGAGCCCGAGGCTATCAAAACTTTGGTCCACGAAATGTCTGAGTCTTCTTTG
Source organism: Acholoe squamosa (assembly GCA_949317995.1). NCBI lineage: Eukaryota > Metazoa > Annelida > Polychaeta > Phyllodocida > Polynoidae > Acholoe > Acholoe squamosa. Next base: position 12,339,123 of record OX439047.1, read on the forward strand.
TGCTGTTATGATTTGTTCTGTAGAAATGGAAACACTGGAGAAGGAAGCAGAGGTGATAATCCGCATGCACTATGCCCCAGCAAGCATCCAGACTCGCTCAACACAGCTAAAGAAGTACACGGAGTTCTGCGAGGAGTACCAATTGACCCCATTACCATGTACCTCCAGGAGGATAGTGCTATATATAGCATACATGGCACGAACCATGAAGGTCTCCTCAATCAGGGACTATCTGTCGGGGCTAAATCACCATCTAAAGTTAAATGGATTCCCACCAATAAACTATCAGGACTATCAGGTACATATGGCCATGGAGGGTATCAAAAGGAAATTGGGACTAATGGTAAAAAGAGCCTCCCCAATTCTCCCTCTTCACATGGTAAGGATGTTCAACCATCTAACGACCAACAAGGGCCACACTGCATTCAGGGCAGCGATGCTGATGTCTTTCAGAGGACTCCTGCGAAAACAACATGTGACAGACTCACCAGTAATGTTATGCAGGGGGGACATCCATATGACGACATGGGGAATGATGATAACTGTCAGGGGCTCAAAAACCATCCAATATGGCGATCGACTTCTAAGAATCCCAATAGCCAAATTGAAGGACCCACAGTTATGCGCGGTCTACTGGACCGAGAAACACTTCAAGGAGGTGCCAGGGACAGACAGTTCACCAGCTTTCATGTTAAGTCCCGGTGACCCCTTGACTTATCAGACCTATATGGATATCATTAAATATATAGCGTCTCAGGAAGGGTTAAACCCTGATGACTACTCTTCACATAGTCTCCGTAGAGGAGGGACCTCGTACTTACGTTCTGTCGGGGCAACGATTGAAGAGTTGAAAATTCGTGGAGATTGGAAGTCAGACATTGTAATGATCTATATTCAGCAACCGATTGAGGCAAGGATAGCCTTTGATCTCAGAGTTGCTCAGGAGTTGGACTCGGTACTTTTGGATCCCGTTCCACCTAAGTGACTGGCAGGTTTGGGGGTTTTGGCGCTTAGCCAGCCACTAAACAATTAATGGCCAAATCTATGTATATCCTGTCCTGTCTTGGATCATGTATACCATGTCGATATATATTATAGGGGACGATCTAATGTGTGATATAATGCATTATATGAGTATTAGTAAGGTACCGGTATATGTGTCCCACCAGCAGCCTATTTGGTGCTGCCCCCTGGAGGTCTATGTCTTAACTACTACCACTGCCACCTTAGCTACACTGTTGTAGCAACCGCAGTTCCTCCTCCACCTCACCCACACTCAGTATCTACTGGTTTTGGTGTTTGAATTTTTTTTTTTTATTATTGATTGTTTAGTAATTATAAATGTTTATAATAAAGGGCGCTTAGCCAGCCACTAAACAATTAATGGCCAAATCTATGTATATCCTGTCCTGTCTTGGATCATGTATACCATGTCGATATATATTATAGGGGACGATCTAATACAATAAAATAGTAATATACAGAAATACAATATCACAGTAAAGTTTAAAATTTCCAGCACCACCCAGCGTGGTGTATGCTGTCCGAATATATGAAGCCAATTGACAGTTAGTTCAACTACTGGAGCTTATATACTGGAGGAGAATGTTATGTGTGACGTCATAGGAAATCATGCGCCCCAGACAAAGTAGTACCAACGTATCACTCATTAATTATATATATATACCTGGGAGTATATAGTCCCATAAGTTAATGTGTTGATCCGAAGTACCGGTAATAATAATAACTACATCGTTATATTAATGGACATGTTACAATAATAAATATGGAATAATAAAAGAGACATTGGGTTTGGTGAGAATTGATTTTGTCAATACCAATCCTATACATGCCAACAACTGCCAAACACAATGTAACACATTCCATAGTAAAACATTAAAACATTACATCTAAAGCCAGCAAGCTATCCTTTGACTTATGTAAATATTTAAAAATAGCATTAGATTTCCAGTTTGCTCGCCTCATAATATCCTGAACACTCAAGCCTGCATTTTTTAACAGAGTAGCACCACCGTGCCTAAGCAAATGACTTGAAATTTTAACAGACAAACCACATTGAAGGGCAATAGATTTTAACTTGGTATTCACATAGTTATATTGCAACGGTCTAGATTGAAAAGAAAATAGAAACCTGCTATGTTTACAGGCTCTAACACACATGTTAATATACCTAGCCAGGCACAAGTCGGAACTATCATCTCTTTTTAGATACACAAAATATGGAGACTTGCCAAACTGGTCCGTTTTAGAAGAAATAACCCTGACCTCTATACAATCAGAAGACACCTTAACATCCCTTCTTAAAGAGTTATGAGGCGACTGGACTACATGTCCAATCCTGAAAACACCCCTGTAACATAGCAATATAGCAGACCAAAATACCACATCTTCCATCAGATTGAAATCAAGTTTAGATTTAATTTGAACCATATCTCTAGGACTCAGAGGGTAGGTTGTACTACCAGACCCCTTACACAGCCTCTCTATCCCATCAAGGGTCTTTTTAACCACAAAGTTATTACTATAGTCCATATAACCTTTTAATTTTTGGTAATACCACACAGCAGACAAATAATTCCTGACTGAAATAGGTTTCATAAAATCCGACAGGTATACACAATACAAAGAAGCTTGAGAAGGAGAACAAGGAAAAAGGTTAAAATTAAATTTCTTACAAAATTTCTTGTACCTACTAATTTGCTGTCTACGAGTTTTACGAGTGGAATCAGCCACACCCCTATACAAGAATTTTTTCCTTCTCCTCTCCAGCTCCTTGAGGTCTGCAATCATAACAGCACATGTTATATTCAGTCAAAACATTTTTACATTTCCGTGGAACACCACTATAGTTTAGCCTAGACAAATGGTCAGCTAAAATATTTTCCTCAGACCTAATATATGTGGAATATATTTCAATATTATGGACAAAACATAGCCAAAAAATCTCTCTTAACCAAGCCATGCACAACTTATTCTTGGATCTACCGGTATTTAACATAGCCAAGACCTGCATGTTGTCCGTGATACAATGAACTCTAGTGTTACTAAATTCCTTTAACCATCACTTCAAACCCACCATAACAGAGTAGAGCTCGTATACATTGATATTTCTGTGGTGGATCTTTAGATTGTCCAATTGTGGGGCAAGAGTAAAATGATCCACACAGTCCAACATAGGATTAGTATCGGTCCAAGTACCATACAAATAATCTTTACCAAACCAGGCACCAAAGCCCTGTATAGATGAATCGGAATACATAGGGGTACATTCATTATCATTCAAAATGATTTTTTTACAATTAAAAATCCTACAAAAATCCCTCCACCATAGCAGGTCATTTTGGGTTTCCTCATTAAGTTTAATAACACCCTTATTCCTGGCTTTTGCACAAAGATCGAACAATCTCCTGCTGAAAGTTCTACCACCACGTACTACTTGGGAACAGAAAGTCATTAAACCACCAATTTTCTGTAACGTCTTCTTAGATACAAATTTTTTACCTAAACACTCATCTATTGCTAGGCTCATTTTATCTAACTTCTTTTGTGGTAGCGACAGCTCCATACACGTGGAGTCAATGGTTATACCTAGAAAAATACACACCTGACTGGGCTCAGTCACCTTCTCCTTCGACACAGCGAACCCTAAATATTCCATACACTCAATGAGGATGTTCCTCTTACCTAAACATTCCTCTTCAGTCTGAGCTATGATAATAAAATCGTCTAGGTAATTTACTATCCTATCTACACCATAAAATTTAGCTATTTCAGTAAAAAAATCAGATATTCTACTAAATATATATGGAGCACACTTTAGACCAAATGTCAAACGGTTACTTTAAAAAAATTCATCTCCATTACCAAAATTCCACCTGAAACCTTAATAGCCCACATGTGGACCATAAACATTAATACTTCTATAGGCAGATTTCAAATCTACCACACACATAAAGTCGTTCTTATCAAGTTGACAAGTAACAGTGTTAATAGAGTTGTAGGAGAAATTTTTTGGACGTTGTGCTCATAAAATTATTAATAGATATATCCGCTGGCATGCTACAATCAGTGATAGGTCTCAATTTACCATTGGATTTTTCCACACCACCTAAAGAATGGATGCACCTAGGCTTATCGACTGTCCTTATTACCAAGCCCTTGGCTAACTCATCCTTAATTATATCACACATTTCGGTATAAAATCTACCTTCTGTGATAGACTTATAATTTTTACAATCATATGTTGTATTACAACCTGGGTCAACTATTTTGAACCCCTCGGTAAAACCACACCATAGAAAATCAGATTCTACCTGGTTCATATTAATAATATCTGACTGCCTCAGAAAACTAGCTAGTCTGCACGGTAAAATTTGAGCCTTTCTACCATAAATGAAATGCTCACACTCACAAATACCATTGACACAACTATCATAGACCCTGATGCTAGGTCTATTAACACACTCCACAGTAAACAGTGGTTCAAACTCGCCCTGTACTGGGCCACTATACCACATAAAAAGATTCTTGTTGAAACTACAAGATTTATTAACATCATTTTCATTATTTTCACCCAAAATGACTGGAACGGGGGGCTCAGGAAGGTCTACCATATGTACTACATTAGAACCAGGCACCAAAATATCAGATTTTAACGTAGGACCTTGCCTAAGAGGAAAATCCTAATCTTTTTTGTTCTTCTGGCATTTGTCCTTGCCATGATTTGACATACCACAAACATCACAAATGTGACGGTACCTGCACAGGTCCTCCCTGCAACCCTCAGCCCTGTTGAAAGCATAACAGGTTCGGTTGGATTGTTTAGACTTAAACGACTTTGGTTTAACCCCACCGGCCTTCTGGGCCTGTACCGTTCCGTCATAAGAAAGGTGCCTAAGGATATCCTCACTTTTAACATCACCAAAAGATCCCACACCTTCACCATTAGCTCTGTTTTTAACCGATGAGTCGTATGCTACGAGAGCTTTCAAAGTGTATATTCTGGTAGAGGATTTTTCAACTAAAACTTCGATATGTTTGACCACATCGAAAACATCCTCACCCTCCTCTATCAACTGTTTCATCATTCTGACGTTAACGAGCAGCAGTTTCTCGATACTATCTAACTTTTCACCCTTTTTCAAGAAATTTCCCTGGTCAAACATACCTCTAGACTTTGGAGCATGTCGACGACCGTTCCTTGAAGCACTAGACCTAATAGAAACCGATGAATTCGTCGAAACACTACGGTATGAAGACGACCTGCTCGAAGATCCAAGATGGCGACGTCCCTTCTTGTCACCGTGGAGACCCCGGTAGTCAGGCGAGCGCTGTTGGCCACGCACCCGTTGCTTGGTTACCGTGTTGTCCATGGCATGTTTATCAACACCGCCACGTGTACGACCCGTCTCCGCCTCGCCAACCGCTGCTGAAGTAGATGTCCGTCTAACCGCCTGTTCTTCCAATAGGAACCTGATATTTTCAAGTTGCTGCTCCATACGAGTAGTACGTTCCTCAAGCTCCCCAATATACGTCTGGTCAACGGGTGGATCCAATGAAACCCCTGTAGCAGTTGGGGAAGATGGTCCTTGACCACCCACATCGGAGTCCACACTGCTCGAAATCCTTGAATTGGCTATATTTCTTGAATTTCTAGGCGACTTTTTGGTCTTGGACCTTTGTCTGCCGCTAGTTGTTCCTTTCCTACCCATAATGTTAGGCCGAACACCGTATTAACTTGGAAAAACGGATAAAACCGTTTAAAATTTCCAGCACCACCCAGCGTGGTGTATGCTGTCCGAGTATATGAAGCCAATTGACGGTTAGTTCAACTGCTGGGGCTTATATACTGGAGGAGAATGTTATGTGTGACGTCATAGGAAATCATGCGCCCCAGACAAAGTAGTACCAATGTATCACTCATTAATTATGGGACTATATACACCCGTGTATATATATATAATTAATATGTGCAGTGGTTGGATCTATTTTCCTCCAGGGCGCGCATTGGTATGTATGACGTCACTGTAAACAAATAGCGCCTATATAAGCTCCGGGATCCAAATAAACCGTCAGTTGGCGGATTCTCCTCGAGCGGCACACACCACGCTGGGTGGTGCCAGAAATTTTAACTTTTATTCTTTGTTTTTTCGAATTTTACGGTATAATACCCTGCAATATGGGTAGGAAATCAGCGGGTGGGGTGACTGCCAAGCCTGGTACTAAGAAAATACCAAAGAATACGAGGAATAAGGCCAACTCTAGGACTTCGAGCAGCTCTGATCCAGGTATGGTTGACCCGGTGTCACCTGTTCCAAAAGCTTCAGGAAAAAATTTGGGTCTAGCTGCTGACCAGACGTTCATCAATCTGGAGGAGAGGACTACGGTAATGGAAGACCAGCTTGCTGATATCAAAGATCTTCTGGAGACTATAGCGGCTAGGCAGAGCAATCCGGTAGAAGGGGCGTGTCAGGCGGACTCACGTGGTGGTGTTTTGACGCGGGATTCCAAAGGCGCTGTAACCAAGCAACGGGGGAGACGTAGACAGCGCTCGCCTAGTGACCGGAGGAGCCATGACGACAAGAATCCAAGATGGCGACGGGACCGTTGTCCTTCGTCGGATTGGGATCAAGATTCATCTTGTTCGAGGGGTTCCTCTACTGATACTACACATTCTACACGGAAAAGGCACCGGGGTGAGTTCGATCAGAAGAATTATCTAGAGAAAAATTCCAAAATTGATTGTATCGAACGGTTAATGCTGGTAAATGTACGTCTTGCGAAAGACAAATATGAGGAAGGCGAGGATATTTTCTATTTGCTTGGCCATCTTGAATTGTTGATCGAAAAATCGAGTACAAGAATCTATACGGTGTCAGCTTTATCTAAATATGACAAGTCTGTAAAGGATAGGGCAAACAAGAACGGTTTGAAAGCATTTGAGAGGGTGGACAACTCTGATATCCTTAGATATTTATCATACGACGGGACCGTTCAGGCCCAGAAGGGACAGGTGGCAAAACCCAAATCTTTCAAATCTAGGTCAGCCCGCACTTGCTTTGCTTTTAATAGAGCTGAAGGCTGTAGGGAGGATCCCTGTAAATACCGTCATGTTTGTGATGTGTGTGGTTCCCCAAGCCATGGCAAGGATAAATGCCAGAAAAACAAAAAGGATTAGTGTGTAGCCCTTGGGCAGGGTCCTAATTTAAGATCTGAAGATTTGATGCCTGATTTTAATTTAGTATGTACGGTAGACCCTCCTAAGCCTCCCGTTTCTATCATTCCGGGTGATAATGGTAATAATGATAGTGTAAATATTTATAATTCTTGTGAATTGTCAAAGAATTTATTTAATTCTTATAGTTGCCCAGTACAGGGTGAGGAGGTACCACTTTTTACGGTGGAATGTTTAAATAGACCTAGCATCAGGGTCTATGACAGTTGTGTAAATGGGGTATGTATGTGTGAGCATTTCATTTATGGTAGGAAGGCTCAGATACTCCCGTGTCGGCTGGCCAGTTTTCTTAGGCAGTCAGACCTTATTAATATCAATCAGATTGAATCTGATTTTCTATGGTGTGGTTTTACCGAGGGTTTCAAAATTATTGACCCAGGGTGTTATACAACGTATGATTGTAAAAATTATAAGTCTATTTTAGAAGGTAGATTTTATAACGAGATGTGTGGTATTATTGGGAAGGAGTTAGCCCAGGGTTTGGTTACAAAGTCAAATGTCAAACCCAGGTGTGTCCATGCTTTAGGTGGTGTGGAAAAATCTAATGGTAAACTCCGTCCTATCACTGATTGCAGTATGCCTGATAAGATATCTATAAATAATTACATGAGTACCACTTCTAGTCCGTTTTCATATAACTCTATTAATACTGTTACAGCTCAGTTAGATAGAGACGACTTTATGTGTGTAGTAGATTTAAAATCTGCGTATAGAAGTGTTAATGTCTATGGCCCACACGTGGGCTATCAAGGTTTCAGGTGGAATTGTGGTAATGGAGACGAATTTTTTGTGAGTAAACGTTTGACATTTGGTTTAAAGTGTGCTCCGTATATATTTAGTAGAATATCTGATTTTTTGACTGCTGTAGCTAAATTCTATGGTGTAGATAGGATAGTAAACTACCTAGACGATTTTATTATCATAGCTCAGTCTAGAGAGGAATGTTTACGTAAAAGGAATATCCTCATTGAGTGTATGGAGTATTTAGGGTTTGTTGTGTCGAAAGAGAAGGTGACTGAGCCCAGCCAGGTGTGTGTTTTTCTGGGTATAACAATTGACTCCAGGTGTATGGAGCTGTCCCTACCACAGAGTAAGCTAGATAAGATGAGCCTGGCAATAGACGAGTGCTTAGGTAAAAAATTTGTATCTAAGAAGACATTGCAAAAAATTGGTGGTTTGATGTCTTTTTGTTCCCAAGTAGTACGTGGTGGTAGAACCTTCAGCAGGAGATTGTTTGATCTTTGTGCAAAGGCCAGGAATAGGGGTGTTATTAAACTTAATGAGGAAACGCAAAATGACCTACTGTGGTGGAGGGATTTTTGTAGAATTTTCAATTGTAGAAATATCATTCTAAATGATAATGAATGTACTCCTATGTATTCCAATTCCTCTGTACAGGGCTTTGGGGCCTGGTTTGATAAAGACTATTTTTATGGTACTTGGAATGACTCTAATCCTATGGTGGACTGTACAGGTCATTTTGTTCAGGCCCCTAGGCTTGATAATCTCAAACTTCACCATAGAAATATAAATGTTTACGAGCTTTATCCAGTGGTGGTAGGCCTTAAACGCTGGATTAAAAAGTTTTCTAATACCAGAGTTCATTGCGTTACGGACAGCATGCAAGTATTGGCTATGTTGAATACTGGTAGGTCCAAGAATAAGTTGTGTATGTCCTGGTTGAGAGAAATTTTTTGGCTATGTTTTATACATAATATTGAAGTATATGCAACATATATTAGGTCGGAGGAAAATGTTTTAGCTGACCATTTGTCTAGGCTAAATTACAGAGGTGTCCCACAGAAATGTAAAAATGTTTTAACTGAATATAACATGTGCTGTTATGATTCCAGGCCTGAGGGAGCTAGAGCAGAGAAGGAGAAGGTTTTTGTACAGGGGCGTGGCTGAGTTCACACGTAAGGTTCGCAAACAGTAATTTAGCAGGTACAAAAAATTTTGTAAAAAATTTAATCTCTATCCCCTACCTTGTTCTCCTTCTCAGGCTTCGTTGTATAGTGTATATTTATCAGATAAAATGAAACCTATTTCTGTTAGGAACTATTTGTCTGCAGTGTGGTATTATCAGAAATTAAGAGGTTATTCTGATTATATTAGTAATTTTATTGTAAAAAAGACACTGGATGGTATCGAGCGTGATTATAAATGTTCTTCTATTAAGACATATCCTTTAACTCCCAGTGATATGTTAAAAATCAAATCTAATCTGGATTTGTCTGTGTATGAGGATGTAGTCTTCTGGTCAGCTATCTTATTGTGTTACCGAGGTGTGTTCAGGGTGGGTCATGTAGTGGATTCCCCTCATAACCTTAAAGCAAAAGACGTGTCGTTGTCTGTCGATTGTATTCGCATTGATGTTAAAACTTCTAAAACTGACCAATATGGTAGGAAGCCTTACTTGGTATATTTAAAACGTAATGATAATTCCGGTCTTTGTCCAGCTAGGTACTTGGAGATTTGTAAGGCTTCAAAAAATAGATTATTGTTCACTACATGTAACAAACCTTTAGCTTATAACTATGTTAATACCAGGTTGAAGGCTATGGCTGTAAAATGTGATATTTCCCACAAAGTTTCAACTCATTCACTCCGACATGGTGGGGCGACCCTGTTAAAAGATTCTGGTTTAAAGGTCGATGATATTAAGAAGAGAGCAAATTGGAAATCCAATGTTGTATACAATTATTTGCATGATTCTAAGAAGGACTTGTTGGCTCTAGATGTGATGTTATAGTGTGGAATGGTGTATCCATTGTGTTTGGCGGTTTTTTGACATGTACAGAATTGATATTGACTAAGTCAATTCTCACCAAACCCATTGTCTCCTTCCTTATTCCACTTGTGATATTATTATAATATATTATTATAATATTTATTATTATTATTAACCGAACATATTAACTTATGGGACTATATACACCCGTGTATATATATATAATTAATATGTGCAGTGGTTGGATCTATTTTCCTCCAGGGCGCGCATTGGTATGTATGACATCACTGTAAACAAATAGCGCCTATATAAGCTGCGGGATCCAAATTAACCGTCAGTTGGCGGATTCTCCTCGAGCGGCACACACCACGCTGGGTGGTGCCAGAAATTTTAACTTTTACTGTGATATTGTATTATATGTATATTGCTATTTATTGTATTATATTGTTGTTCTATATATTGCTATTTATTATTGTTGTAATTTATTGTCTTGTTTAATAAAGGCATGTACAAAATTGATATTGACTAAGTCAATTTTCACCAAACCCATTGTCTCCTTCCTTATTCCACTTGTGATATTATTATAATATATTATTATAATATTTATTATTATTATTAACCGAACATATTAACTTATGGGACTATATACACCCGTGTATATATATATAATTAATATGTGCAGTGGTTGGATCTATTTTCCTCCAGGGCGCGCATTGGTATGTATGACGTCACTGTAAACAAATAGCGCCTATATAAGCTGCGGGATCCAAATTAACCGTCAGTTGGCGGATTCTCCTCGAGCGGCACACACCACGCTGGGTGGTGCCAGAAATTTTAACTTTTACTGTGATATTGTATTATATGTATATTGCTATTTATTGTATTATATTGTTGTTCTATATATTGCTATTTATTATTGTTGTAATTTATTGTCTTGTTTAATAAAGGCATGTACAGAATTGATATTGACTAAGTCAATTTTCACCAAACCCATTGTCTCCTTCCTTATTCCACTTGTGATATTATTATAATATATTATTATAATATTTATTATTATTATTAACCGAACATATTAACTTATATATATATATATATATATATAAGTATATAGTCCCATAAATACAAGTATATACAATTATCTTTAATCATAATCCAGACTGTACATAGTGTAATCTTTGTATACAGTTTTCATGCAAGCGTTCTTTCGAAATGAATGAATGGTGTGAGTCATACCCCCTGTCCACAATTCATCTAAATTACAATAGAATTCCGCTGAAGTATAATACCAAGTAAGCCATTCAGTTTGTGTGGACATGACGCTTCTCAGTAGAGCGTATATTTTCAAAATGATTGTGTGATCTACAGAGCACACAATCTAAACACTCTTGACAGAAGGTGTTAAATATTCTCTCAGAGTTATGACAACACATATTCCGTAAAAAGTCTCAGTTTTTCTCGAGAAGAAATATTAAAGCGTTAGTAGATTCTAACATATACCGTCTTTTGATGAGAGGACAGGTTTTCTGATTGTGAAATTGATATATTCCTATGGATCTGTCTGTGAAGACATCGGTCCCTCTCCAGAAAACATCTTTGAAACACTCTTTCAATGAATCGAATATCTGATTAGAAATGAGTCCGTTATGAACATTTTGTTTTAAGAACTGTGCTTTAAAGAACAGCAGATCTGTTGCATTGATTATTTTCCATGTGTAAAACTGTTCTCAAGTACACATATTCTCCTTTAACAATATACAGTAGACAAGGTAGTGCCTTGAACGTTAAAGGTTCCAGCCAGAAGAGTTATATCCATGGGCAATGGGGGTGGTGGTGGTAATAACGTGCATTTTTGTACAGCATCAAAGATATTTACCTCCATCTCCCGTGAGGTTACCCGCCTCAGCGTCTTTAGCCAGAGCTGCGATGTCTATGGGTTTAGGTGTGAGCAGCAGCAGCAGCAGCAGCAGCAGCACTAGCAGCATTCAACCATCCGTATGGATTGATATAAAATTCTTTGTTAGCGACACCTATGAACAGATCAGCAAGGATCTCAATATGCATGGGGGAATATGGTAATGGTGTAGTAGTTTTTGCTTTCTCAGAGTTGATAGTCTGTAGAGAGGTCGGTGTTTCCATGATGGAGGTGGCAGAGAAAGTGTGAGGGAACAAAATTTCACTCTCCCTTATGCAGCCGTCCGAGATAAGCCTCTCAACTGTGGTTTTAAATCGATCAAAAGCTTAAAAGAGATTTAATCCCATTTTCACAGAGACCTTCGCTCGGTAGGGTATCTGTCTGTTTTGATTTTCACCTGCCGTTTGCTGTAGGCAGGGATCTCTTAGATCATTAAGTGTGGTCGGTCCCAGAGGGAAAAGATAAAAGACTTTAAGGATCTGATCACATAGTCACAGAGATTCTTCCTCGGAAGGGGGATCTGTTTGTCACCCACCGTTCACTGTAGGAGGGTTTAACTTAGATCATCAAAGTGTTGTCTCATGGCGACAAGAGGAGCAGGAGGAAGGGGGATTAACTTGTTGATTTTGTTAGCCTTAATCTACTTATCGCATGTGTGCCTTTATAGTCACAGAGTGGCAGACCCGCACCCTGGGGTATTTTCTCCTGATGCATAGACAGGTAGGTAGGTAGGTAGGTAGGAGCCATAGTACCTTGCGTATTAGGCTAGGTGCGACGCCTGAAGTTAAAGGGTGTACTTTATAGGTAGGCGTTACTATAAATCACTACTGAAATGACCAAAAAATAAAGCTTGCAAATACACTTTATAGCATTCCCTCAAGTTGGGGGCGTGCCTTATACACAAGGTACTACGGTAGGACGGTAGGTAGGTAGGTAGGCGAGGAGGTGTGCATGTGTCCACCATTTTTGGTGCCACGCGCGCTGCTGCTGCTGCGCACCCCACAACTTGGCTAGTGAGTGATTCAATTAAAACACTTTGACTTCTCTGTTACAAGATTATATTTTCCCCCTACTGTTAACCACCCCCTGTAGTTTTTGTATACAGACTTTGAATGCCTTAATCTCCTATCATTCCATGATCCCCTTATACATGTAAGTCACATTATGGTAATTATCACAGTTGTTACACCTGTTTATCCCACCTGATACCTTTATTCCAAAAGCATTTTATCCCCTTGATATGGGGTGAAAGGATCCAGGTAAAAACGGGATTAGATCATTCTCTCACCTATATTAAGAGGCCTGATTTTTCTTGGAAGGGCAGAACAAGTCCACTGTCTCCTTTGACACCACCACCGCTTCTACCACTGCTGCTGCTGCTGCTGCTACCACCACCACCATCGCTGCAGATACCTCATCGCCTGTTTACCACCTACACTCTAGGAGGAAATCGAGCTGAGTCCATCTCTCTCTTTATTATTTTCTTTTGGACCTTTCATTTTATTTCACTCTTTTTGGAAATATTCCACTTGAGATGGAGTGAGATTTTAAAAGAACAATTAGGGAAACCCCATCTGTTATCTTACCTGAACATAGAGATCAGCACATATTTCAGTCTCATGCCTCTTTTAAAGAAATGAATAATTTAATGAAAAGCAAAGGTGAGGAATTTAGTAGCAGCACCAGTATCAGCAGCAGTAGTACCAAAAGTAATCGTAGTGATAGAAATAGCAAAAGCAGTAGGAGCAAAAGAAGAAGAACTAGCAGCACCAGGGAAAGGAGTAGTAGTAGTAATAGTAGTAGTAAAAGAAGTAGAAGCAGTAGAAGCAGCAGCAGCTGTCTTTAAAGAAAAGAATTTACTCCATTACTGTTTGATAACCACCCTCAGTGCACCCACTCGTTTCATGAAAATAAAGGGTGTTCAAATATGGTGAGAATAAGCACTATGCAAAGATTAGATGATGGTTATTTGGGGGTAACCGCCGCTCCCACTCGGTGGATGCGCGTAGTGGCCGACGGGAACACGATCTGGAATCGTTTCAAAGTCGTCACCTGTTATCCGGCCTATTACAATGAGACCAAATTGAAAAAGAAGGGGACGTACTATAATGGATATATGACATGTGTAAAATTGAGTGAAAATAAAATATATTGCATAAGAAAAAATATATGAGAGACGTAGATGTTATCAGGTGTCGTGAAACGTAACAAGATGGAATAAAACTTGCTACGACTCTTCCCTGACAACCACTCGTCACCGAGCGTTCGACTGAGAAACACATAACCGTCACCATGACCCCATAATGACCGCTGAAAAATGTCGATTGGTAAAATCACAACCTTCACAGAAATAGATTTTGATCCCTGACTACAAGGACCCTTCAGTTGCATCATCAGCGGTCCGTCTGGTTGTGGAAAATCATATTTGGTGAATCGATTTCCGAGCAACATTAACAATTTGGTCACACCGCTGGTGGAAAAGATCTTTTACCATTACGGCGAGTGGCAGCCCCTCTCTGAAAAAATGCAAAAAGACTACGGAGTGGAATTCAGAGAAGGTCTTCCCAGCAAAGAAGACATAGCGGGAGAAGAAGAAGAAGAAGAATAAACCACCCCTCGACCTCACACTCTACTGATATTGGACCATCTGATGAGCAGTTTCAATTAACAAGTAGTAGCCGACATCTTCACCGAATATTCCCATCACTGGAACATGAGCATCATTTATATCACTCAGAACCTATTCCAGAAATCACCCTAATTTCGAACTAAGAGTCTGAACGCTCACTACATGATCAATTTTAAGAACCCTCGCCGGAGGATTGTGAGCATTTAATAGGCTCTGTCTTGTCAGATGTTTCCCTCAAAGGCGTCGGCCCTCTTCAGTATATTTACCCATGAACTCAAGCGTCCTCACTCATACCTGCTTCTGGACTTCAGGCAGACAACACCGGATGACCTGAGAATACACTCCTCCCTGACGACCATAGACAATCAGATCATGTTCGTTCTGCTAACAAAAAGAGAAGGAGAAAGTAATGGCTACTCATTGACTCAGAAGACATTACTGCACCCTTAAACGCTTGGCAAAGTGTTCGCCGGAGGATTGTGAGCATTTAATAGGCTCTGGAAGCGACGATTTGATCACGACGTTGAGCGAAATCTGTCAGCATTTACTGAAGGGAAACATTCCGCTCATCGAGAACCAACTGGAAATTACGAGGACCACCTGATGTCCCCACAGCTAGTGCTACTACTGGTGCTGCTGGTGCTGCTGCTCCTACTGGTGCTGCTGCTGCTGCTGCTGCACGGACTGCTGCTGCTTTTGCTGCTGATGAGCGTGAAAACAAGAACCCCTCCTCTTTTGCCACTGCCATATGCCTTATTACTACAGACAGGCAAAACAAGGTCTTCATCCCAATGCCGCATTACACCAGGTGCTACAGTTTATCTACAAGGACTTGGACCTAGTGTTGAATGACCCCACTTTGAAATCGCGCGAAAAAATGCTGAAATACAAGACGTTGTTGAATAGGTTACAATTCTTTCTCGCAAATCCCAACAACCACACGATTCCTGCATCCGCTCTCGTACCACCACCAACCCCCCGAGCTTCCCTCCTTGAGGTGTTACTCGAACAAGTTCCACAGAGGAAACGCAACGCCACCTTCAAGCTGTTTAAGAGACTGCAAAAATCTGACTTGGTCAAGTGGAACGATGATGGTTCGGTGAGCAAGATAATGGGTCGAAAAATGGATCCCACCAGTTGAATAAGCAAAGTGGACGTACTGATCGATGCCAGCAGGTTGAGGAAGAGAGTGTCGAGACCCGAGGGGTACACGCCTTTCAAGCTCGTGCTAAGCATGGAAGATCCCACCGGTTCCTTGATCGGAAACCAAGTCTATAAAGCAGGGGGTTCTAACAAAGCTTTGGACAGAATACCTGCCGGCAGAGGGAGGAAACGAACGAATTCCAATGAGGACGAGGAAGATGCCACCTCGGGCGACTACTCTCGCCCCTTTTCCCATCGTAAGGACGATGACTACAATGATGACGACATTTACAAAACTCTGACTTCCAGCAGGAGATCCCCTGCTACACCTCGCCCTTCCTCCATCAGGACAAGTAATCAAGATGACAAGGTCTAAATAACTGACAAAAAAGGAAAAAGAAAAGAGACGAGTGGTGACTTAGTACAACGACGTCAAAGCACCCTCTAGTTTCACCTGCATCACCAAACTCCAGAAACATTATTTCCTTGACCAAAACTCGACTTTTATCCGAGACACCTTGGGATCTGTGGACGCCTACACTAAACTTAAACCCATCCGGAGAAAATTTGCAAGGAACAAGACGATAACCGGGGGAATCGATCAACAGTGGCAGTTAGATCTGATGGACATGCAAGCTTTAGTGTCTCCAAAGGCAGCGGAGATGTCACCGAGATGTTTGAGGAAATGACTGCCGAGAGACACCAGTGTTCGGTTCAAACAGACAAAGGGAAAAATTTTCTCAACAAGACCTTTCAAGATCACCTCAAGAGCAAACAAATAGAGTTTTTCACCGGCAAAAATGACAACATCAAAGCTAGTCTAGTGGAGTGTTTGAAACGAAGTCTGAAGGAGAAGCTGTGGCGCTATTTCACAGACAAGCATACATATCGCTACCTAGACATACTGGACGAGGTGGTGTCTTCTTACAATCGCACTCACCACAAGACGTTGAAAATGCCGCCTGCTGATGTCAGCGCGGAAAACAGCGAAACTATTTTCTACAGACACGACCTCCCGACTAAGAAACAAATTGAGGAAATACGGAAAAAGACGGACCCTAGACGCTCTGACACCGACGTCATCGCTCCAGGCGACAGAGTGAGAATGTTGAGGGCTAAAGGACCCTTCGACAAAGGTTACGAGGGAAATTGGAAGGAGGAAGTGTTCAACGTCGCTAAAAACGTTGGGTAGCAGAGGGTTTGAGCTGAAAGACGACACTGGGGAGGAGATAAAGGGCGTGTTTTTTTTCCGGAGGAGGTTCAGAAGGTCTCCAAGAGTCATTATGGCAAGACTTACCTGATAGACAAGGTGCTGCGCTACAAGACCGTCAAGGGCAAACTCTTAGCTTTCGTGCGTTGGCTAGGTTACGGCGACAAGTTCAACGAGTGGATTCCTGTCAAGAAAATCTAGTAGGACACTATGAACATCACTCTGCCTAGCAACAGTTCTATTTCCCTCAGAATACTCTGACCTCTTTTCAAACCCACTTTGACTCACCCCACCTCCTATCAGAGGAGCACAAAGTGGCTCTCAGCGAAATCATCTTCCCGACAGAATGGAGCAACGTGCGAGACGATGACTTGATCATGATCGCAATGATGATGATGTGAAGAATTCAGAAAAAGAGGAACGGGATGCTGCAAGCGTCTACAATTCATGCAGACAAAGGTCCTATATCTGGCCGAAATAGTGTTGGATTTAATCAAACTAGTGCAATGTATGATGGAGAGAGTCAGTGACTATGACACCGGCAAAGTGAGACTTTGTGGTCTGCTCGGACAAAAGAAAAAACGTTTGTTTAAAAATGATAAAAGATGATTTATGAAAATAAAAGAAAATGAAAATGATTTATTTTGTTGTGTTTTATTTCATACATAACTTATTTAAAACTAGTCAACTCATCATCATAATCATGCGCAAAGAATTCAGGAGTATCTCATTTGCATAATTAGCCCCGCCCCTTTGTTTACAAACAAGGGGACACATGACTACACCATGTGTTGTTGTTTACAAACAAGTGGTCACATGACCACACTAATCCCCTAATTAGGTCATGTAACCATGTTTACCAGAATGCTGGCCTCTGATTGGCTGAGCGGTGGTCGCTAATCCCCTAAGTAGGTCATGTTACCATGGTTACCGGTCGGTAATCCACTAAGTAGGTCATGTTGCCCTGGTTACCAGAGTGCTGGCCTCTGATTGGCTGAGAGGTGGTTACTTATCCCCTAAGTAGGTCATGTCGCCATGGCAATGGGTCACGTGACCAAATGGAGGCCTCTGATTGGCTGCATCCCGATTGAGTAATATCCTGTAGTTAGCTATAGTCCCTTTCCGATAGATACTTTACTACTTGCTCTATTACAAGGTGCATATTTCATCTAGCGAGGTAAGTGATCACCCTTGTTGCCAACCCTGGTGAGTCTGAGTGATCACCATCCTTGCCATCTGAGGTGAGGCCATGTGATGGCTATTCCTGGTGATCCTGTGCTATAGTGACGTCGTGTTTCATCTAGCGATATGTGTCAGCCACTTCACACATGGTGACGAGGAGTCACGACAATTTGCTGGGGTGTATGTGTATTATAAGATACCCTACTTATAGATCCAAACAGAATAGCACCTACCATACTCCTTTTTGATTTTAAGGTAAGGAATGATAAATAGAAATAATTGTTATGATGTCTAAATCGGATATATAGGCTTCAGAAATAATTCTTTCTTATCAAAATTGATATAAATATACAAATTTCTTACAAAATACAGTCTCTCATATATTGGGATTAAGAGATATTTACTTGATAAGCATTGGAAACCATTGAGACTCATTGATCTCAGCATAGCTTGAAGGGCAATTGAGGGTAATGTAGGGAAAATAGGATCAATCTAGATAGTCTCAGACTCTCTATTTTGTGATTATCTTGGGTATTGTTCATTAGCAACAATGCTAATGAACAATGCATAGATTAAGAAGTATCATAAGCAATGCCAAAGAACAGATGAATGATATCTTGTGGGAGCTTTGTTGGCAATGCAGCTACACGCAAATGTGTGTGAGATCATTATTTCAATCATATTCAAACTGACAGATTAAATCAACAAACAAGTAAGTGTCCACAGTAAAGGCAGATGCTGTGAGACAGGGTATGTATGCCAGTAACCAAGTATGAAGAACATGCAATTAGTCCATATTTGTCTTCCTGCACAGCCATAGAAGAAAAACCTGCCATCTTTTTAAAGTAGAAATATTACATTGAACTATAATAGTCCACCCTGAAAGCACTAAAGGCAATATAAGTCTAGCCACCCATACTTGCAATAGGATGTCTTAAGCACATATTAATTCATGTACAGGTTAAGGTGATTTACAAGGGTCCAGCTGCATGCTGCTTATATGCTTTAGTGGCAATAGCTGTCTGGCCGATATCCCCTTAGTGTCGGTGTAGGAGTATGCATAATGAAATGCCCACAAATCAAGTATGCTGACTAACTTAACAAAACACATGGAGCTGTTCCACACATCTGTGCATTACAGATTATGTTATTAGTGGTAAGTTAACCATCTTGCGTTCTTCTGAGAGAGTATAGAATATAACCCACTGAACTGTGGTATCAGTGGGGAGTATTTATTAGTTTGCATCAATCAGAGGTATAAAGGAAAGAATGTTCACATAGGTAAAGAGAAATATCTTGTACAATATACACTTGTATGATTTGAGCAGAGATCTTTATTTTATCCAATTAACTGTGTCTCCATTTTATAATATAGATATTGGTATGATAGCAAACGAGTAAGAATTTGCTATGGGATGTGTTGTCTTAGGAGTGAATATCAGACCCATTTCGGATTATGTCATTTGCTATCACCCATATTGGTTTCAAAAATCCTTATTTGTGTTTTCAACATGCTAAGAGGCCTTGGGATTCTAAGGGACAATGTTAGTCAGTATCTGTAATGGTTTCCCCAACCTTTTCAACATTCAAGATCTCAAAGTCCCCATCTCAAGAATTGATACAGGGTTGGTTTTATATATCATGATTTAATTTTCATCATCCGGATTTCTATTCAGCAATTCGAACTAGCTAACCAGTATCTCATGTGAACAACCGGTTAACAATAATGATTATGTCTCATTAGATATTCAAGAATGCTGCCACTCCAAAGAGACAGAAGTATTTCAAATGGCTGCCACCTACCCTATTTAAGCTCCTGTTGTCATAAAGGCTGACTATAATATAGGCTGAGTTTTGAAAGGCATTTTACCTTCAATCGTATAGGAAAATAAGCATTCTTAATGGTTGTCCCATTGAATATTCAAAATGGCTGCCACATACAGAATGAGTTCCCTGGCCTCATGAATAAATAAAGGGTGCCTTAGATAGAATTCCTATGTGATCAAATCAAGAAATGAAGAAATTTCCAAGGAATTTGGGCCATATTGCTATAATCTCATTAATTATTCAAAATGGCTGCAACCTACCTTCTAGGTGATGAAAAAGAAGAATTCCTTGACACCAAAATGAATATATGTGAGGAGGCAAGTTAAAAGGACCGTCCGAGGGGGATTAGTACCAATTCTGGCCACCAGGGGGACACCACTATGGCCTAAAAGGGGGGAAATATACCAAAAATAGTTATATACTACTTTTTTATGTAGATTAAAATCATCCTAAAGGGAAATTTCTATTTTTAAGGAAAACCTTCCAAATTTGGAATGTAAATAGAATGTTTTTGGGCATTTGGGGGCAGAAATCAGTGCTTTTGTTGATATTGGTGGCCATGGAAACATTATTTTCCCTCGAAAAAAGCCTATTTGTAGCCACACCAACAAGGGTGTATGTCAGAAAAGGTGCACATATCTGGTGCACACAGTACAGAAAGGTAAAAGTAAAGATAACATTACAAAAGTGTATTATATTGATAACGCAACATCTTGGCCATATGAAAACCCCTGGTGGACTGGCTTCCTCCAAGAACTGCAGTTTTTATTCATGGCCAACTGGATATCAGCGAATTTTGTGAGGCGTCTGTGACGAAAACTCTAGGATTGCTCTAAAACAAGTTAGGACAATCACAGCAACTTGAAATTTGGGCTGCAAGTAGCTATTACTAACTGGATTAAGCATACAAGAATGCAAAACTGTATCTTTAAAAAATTTTTGTGAGAGCCCGGACATAATTATCAAAATATTGAAAAATTGGACAATTTTGTCTTCAAATCACTAACTTTACTGTAGTTCTGTCAATAATGCCCTGATTAGCTCCAGAATTGCTTTAACTAATCCTCATTATGTCTAGTTTTGGGAAAATAAAACAGTAGAGGCCTCACTAAAACCAATTTTGTACCCTTGAGTGTTGAATGTCTGCCGAGGTGGAAAAAAATGAGGAAAATCCAAATTTCACACAGGTAAAGGGGCCCCCAAAAGGTTTTTTTCAGCAACTGCAAAGCTGCTCTGTACCTAAATGGACTTAGGCTAGGGGCATCTTGTGGTAAAGTATTAGTTGGTTATATGGACTGAAAATGTTTTTTTGGGGGGAAAATGTTGAAATGAGGCGTCTGTGACGAAAACTAAAAATGCAATAAATTTAGATAAATATGCTGGAAATGTAATTATTTTAGGTCAGGACATTGAATAATAATGTATCATAGTCTACCAAGAATAAATATTGTATAGATGATGCTTTGCAAGATTACAAGAACAGAATTTCATTTTTGTCGGAGGCGTCTGTGACGAAAACTCATTTTTGCGCTTTGGTGCTTGTTGTGGCCAAATAAGTGATGCGATTTTAATTATAACACACACAATTGATGGAGAGGAGTACAAGACATCATATAAACCACAGAAAAGTCAATTGAATACCCTCATTTCATGTACAGGTAGGAATTTCTGGAGCAATTTGAGACAATTTAGGTCAAACACAATTTTAGACCCACCAACTCTTGAATAAAATCAACAGAACATGTAGCAAATGCCCTAAAATAATTGGGGCACATCATTTCTGCACATTTCAATCCAATTTTGACCTTAGGGCAGCGTATGGTGCTTGCCAGAGAGAATTTTGTTCATCAGGAGTTTTCGTCACAGACGTCTCACGAATACGAGTCTGTATCAAATATCGCCCAAAATCAACATGGCAGCCACCTGCCAAGTCCAAGAGGCTTGCTGATTCAATCAAGCTTTACTGTTTTCATCAAAATAAGACCAAATTAGCCAAATCTAACCACATCAGCAAGTACTAGGGGATATAATCTTTGGACTGCGAAAGAAATTTGATCGGATTCCTAAACTTTGATGGCAAAATTTGTCAAAGTCTGAAGAGAATCTTCAGAAAATCTTTGATAAACAACCAGTTGTAACACTTATTTGACAAAAAACAAGGCTCTCCCAAGGAATTGCCTTCCACTGGGTAACAGCAGATGATTCTGACTTTGCAACAAACAAAATCGTGAGGCGTCTGTGACGAAAACCCCCTATATGAGAAATGGTACTCAAAATGCTACACTGCAGGTCTACAGCCTACCAATGCTTGTCAGAATTGATTAGCTGGCTGTGATGGTTGATATGACATGTAAGAAACACAAATAGATACTTAAATAGATTAGCAACATTATAAGATGTAGTTGAGGCGTCTGTGACGAAAACCCAGTCCACATGAACATTCTGACCCACAAATCAGGGACCATTTGACCGATGGCTAAAATCTTTATACCAACTTCACCCCTTTATAAGTTCTTTATGTGATATGTAATAGAGACATTATATCACTATTATTGATAGAGTTATTCTGACCTAAGAGTTATTGTCACAGACGCCTCAAAGAGTAAAATTCCACACATGAGTCACCATAGTAAAAAATTCCCAATCAACATCCACCTAAACTGACATAAATAGTGTAGGCCTAATATATGCCTAATACCACAGGCAATTTTGGATGGGTTTCTAGTCTTTGAGTGGACAATAGGACATGTGCAAAATGACATAAACTGCAAAAAACAGAATTTTTAGTGATTTTGGGACTTTGGGTCACCTTAACTCAAATAATATTTACCCGACAGACACAAATGGATATTTTTCTGAAAGGCTAGAGTGTCTTCTGTAAGATAAGACCATGGAAGACAAGATTGGATAAGCATAATTTATTCTATGGCTGCATAAAGGCCAAAAACCATGGTTTTCCAGGTTTTGTACACTTATTCTGACACTGACCCACAAGGATGTGAAGAATTTGCCTAATTTGCAGAATTTTGCCTAATTACAAGGTAGACCTTATTTGGGATTTGAATAGGTCGGTAACCATCTAAGATAATATAGCCGTAACTCTAAAAGTAGCAGACATATTTATTTTCTCATGTAAAATATCATTGGAAAGTTTATGGCCTGAATTCAAAAATTGAATTTTTCGCTGGGGGACCCTTTTTACTTGGCTATACACATATACTTGAAACCAAGTTTCTATTTTGATTAGGAGCAGAGATGGATGGTTTTAAAGAATACACACATAATTATTGGTGGCCATCTTGAATAAATTGAATTGCCCAAGGGTGGCACTTTCACACTCACAATGCAGAACCTCTAGATTGATAATCAAGAGAGAAAAAAAAACGTTATTTTATGTTGATATTCCCGAGAGATCCCCCGTGAGATAACCCACCCCCATATCTCACAGACCCTAAAATCAGCCAAAATGATCATGAAACATGTAAATTGTTATCACTTTATGTTTTCTAAAACAAACTTTTGAACATTTCTGAATCAGATAACACGAAATAAATACAAAGGTTCACTTGCAGTTGGTCTGACTAAGGGTTATCTCACTAAGCTTTGCCACATGAGATAACCCTCAGTCAGACCCACTACTCGTGCTCTTTTGTCTATATATCCGGTGAGTATGGGTTATGCCAAAAATCCCCTCTATTCTGCCAAACTATGGTAGAAACTATAGGTTATAGACCATTTTAGACTCTTGGTGAGTGAGTCTTATACGAAGCCAGGGTGTGGTGTATGCACAGGGTTTTGTACATTCATATAGACTATGGAAGGAATATTCACCTCTTCAGGTCACAGTTGTGGCTCATACCAATCTGTGGTTTGTATGTGCTGGGTGTGGCTTGTACTCATGTATGTTTTATAGCACATAATATTATTAACATTACAGTATCTATTTCAACATCAAATGGTGAAATATAACTACATCTGAAGGAAATGTGCATCCAGACCTGCTCTTTCTTCATGCTTCACATATTTTTATGTCCAACTGGATCTATTTCCATAGTAAGAAATAGGATTGTGCATGTAATGTCTAAAACTTAAAAGGAAGGGAATCCCCTGCTTTCTGACATCTTCTTCCTGACTGCTTTTAAGTCACGTCACGGGAGAGTTCTTTGATGAGAAGAGCTTTCATATGTCAGGAAGGCAAAGAGCAGACATCCTATACATTGATATTAGGAGTCAAAAGTCACTGTAGACTCTCTTACTGATGTTGACATGCACACAATAAGAAAGTAGCTATTACCTAACAGAAGGATGGGGGTGGGGGTGGGGTTCTGCCAAGGAGAGGGACACGCAGATGCACCTTGATATAATATGCTCAGTGGCATGAGGTTACATCAAAGGAAGGAAATGCTCAAAGATATCATATGTTTTATCATAGTACCACGGCACATATATGTGGATAGATCACTAGTCCACCATATAGTGCAATTATGAGGGGTGTATTGCTTGGTATGGTTAAATGATAAAGTGGCTAATGTGGCAATTATCATACATACATTATGTTTTTTCTTTAATTGGGTAATCCACTGTTTAAAAGCGTCCGTTAGCTTTGAGTCCAAAGAGGATCTAGGCCAAAGATGCCAAAGTGGTAATATTTTGCAATCACGTGCCTGTTATATTCGAACGATGGAGCTTTTCATTACTTAGTCATTGATCTATACATAAGTATGAATACTATTTTTTTTATGCTTTCACCATAAAATACATAGGACTTTATTCAACATTACTCTTATCGGTCCGAGTGTATAAGCTTACCAAAGCTGAACAAATCCTATGTGATGAATATCTGAGTGACGAACTCAGGTTCCTCCTATTCCCTGAGCAGTTTAATCAATTATGTTATCCTAGGTAGAGATCTAGTGAAATTCTTAGAGCTACAATCTTACCATTTCCATCCACCCTAGATCTTCTTCCAAGAGATGAAATTAACCACGCAAGGAACATGTCAGCACTCACTTTGTGACCAGAACACTGGGGTCCATGCCGGACAGACAACTTAAGCCTGATACCTAGGGCTAGAGCAGCACTGAGCAGGTCCTAATCTACCATGAGCTGCTCACCACCCCCTGCCTCAGGAAGATGACAGGTAGGACCTGACCCCTGTAACACTAGGTGTGACTTGAAAACTAATGAATCTTTTTAAGGTGTATCGCTAACATTGACCTACACTGCAGGTCCCTGTACAGGACGTCAATTTTAAAATAGCATATAAACCAGACGTGGACTTATGATCAATGGGAAACCTCAAGCATTGCCCCAAATGCTTTTATAGCATCTGTAATTATCGTGTAATGCGCAGTCATCACTGGGATGCTCGTTAAACCCCTAGGGAAATGCAATATTGCATAATGGCAAGTTTGATTGATAGTCTTTCTTAATTTTGTGCATGATCTCAACCATTTGGTAGGCCTAACATGATGCATGGCGGCTACATTCATACATCATAAATGCCAAAGTGCATGGCACACTAATGTATTTGTGGCCTGTAAGGATTAACCAATAGGAAAAACTGCAGAGCTCGTGATCTTTGAGTCTGGATAATCCTCCTTAATCTCTCACCTTGTATTCTATTCTTTCTACCTTTATAGTAGCTCTTATAGTCTATGCCTTGTGAAATATACCTATTGCTCATTGTACCTATCCTCAAGTCTGCATATCACTCATGTTCACCTTACATATCCCTCAGCCCATTGAATTATCAAGCTTTTCTAAAATGCCTCACCATGGCTATCATTAGAATAGCTAACTTCCTATCCTACATGTATGTTGTTTATTCCCCTCTTCCTACCATCCATGCTGCATATCGTTCATGCTCTCCCACTGGACAAGAAAACATTTTTTAAGGTTGAAAAACTGAGGGCTATGTACCATGAAGGATAGGCAGCCTGAAGGATAGGTAACCTCAAGTATATATAGCATGAGTGATAGGTAGATGTATGTGTGAGGTAGACTGTTCAATTTGTTCCTTAGGGGATAGGTTGACTAAGAGATCAAAATGAAGGTTGGTTGTGAGCTATCCCAGTTGAACAAGCTGTGATAGGTACAAAAGCTATAAAGTGAGCATGAGGGATAGGTATTGAAGAGGATGGGTAGCAAGGAGGATAGGTAGCATGTGTAATAAACAGTTTAAGAGATAGGCATAGAGAGTACCTTGTGAAGTGAGCATATTCAAAAGATACATTGGTGCTAGGTAATATCACAGATGCGTCAGTCAAACATGAGGGATGTGAAGAGTTGGGGGATAGTCACCATGAGGGATAGGTAAAGTGAATGATAGGCAGATTGAGATTTGTAGATTGAGGTATTGACTTTGATTAGCATGTTGCATCTATAAAAAGTTCCAATCATTTTCAATATAACTTTTGTACATTTTTGAAATATTCTCATCATCAAACCTCCTTTTTATGTACTTTTGGTCAAGTTTTGAGAATCAATATCACAAATTTTGGATTCAGCAGGATTTGTTGGTATAGGTGGCCCCTTGTTTCCATTTGATATCACTCTGATAAAGATTCCTGACATCTCTATAAACCCCCTTATCCTACATATGACTCAATACTGAACACAAAAGGGAGCCTACTTTTAAGGGGGGTAGAGGGGGGGCTGTTACTCTGTGTTCATAGGTAAAGCTCTGAGTTTCACCTCATATCTATTGAAGCTTCTTGATTGAGTATCGAATGTTGGCCTCAAGTCAGGAATAGAACACAGAAAGAATTTAATGTCTCAGATTCAATCAATCTTATCATTCTGCAGTTAATGAATATTATGAGTGTCTGACATCCGCTTTCCCTGCTCAATTTGGAATGCAGAGACGGGATCACAATGTGTAATTCTCTAGGCATTTAGCAAATATCAGTTAGCTATATTCCACAATACTGAGGAAATAGTCTGCCCCTACCCACTTTTCTCATCTAGATATTTGCAGGCATAACAGACCACTATCCTGGCTTCCCTGAATACAGGCTAATGGCACTCAGGGGTTTGTTTTATAAGGCTGTGTGGTATAAAGCCACTGGTCCATAATAGTATCAAGGCGTCTAGATAGAGGGTCCCCATGTCCATTTTAAGAAAAGGTCCTGTCTTATTTCACTCAATTTATATTTTTTCAATATCAATTTAAGAAAGGACCATTTCCCTTTCTCCATGTCCTTGTCATTATAGACCCAGTGCAAAAAGTCCCCCATAGCATCATGTAACAGCCTTCTGCAGGCAATGTTACAGTGATGATTGCTAGAAACTGTCACCGCCTCCATCAAGCTGCATTTTGCCACTTTAACCGACTGGTTGCTTTTCCGCCATATTTACAATGGCTCTAATGGCCCAAGACTGAATAGGACATTTTGCCTTTAAGCTTTATCCTTCTCAATGTTAAATTAATTTGAGAGAGACTGAAAGCGTAAATGCCAGATATCGATTGATTTGGAAAAATATGTGCACATCCAATTTGAAATTACAAAGGTTCAGGCAGGCAGACAGAAGACTTTAGACAGCAGTATTGATTGTATTAATATTCGGGAATAGTGTTTATGTATGCCCACAAAGAAATATTTACCATACTAGCCCATTCAAGCTGGCAGGGGCTTATAAATCTCAATGGAGCAGCATGCTCACTCTCTGGGAGAGTACCCGCTCAACCAAAAAAAAAGTTATTTAAGGCACAAAACCGTTTTTAACATTTTAAAACGTTTTACCATGATAAGGTGCCATAGGTAAACGTTCTGAAACACTTTACACCGTTTTTTTGTTAACTGGGTATAAAGCTCATAGATATAGCATGATGCATGAAATTAGCCCTTGCCAGTTACTCACCATGCTTCATCCATGCATCCGAATGCATTCAATCATTAGTCTCTAAGGCTTTTCTTTCTTCATTAAAAGGTGAGGCTCCAATGCGCGATTATTGCTGAAAATCGGAGCTATTCCCACAAAAGCAGACACAAACACAGATTGTAGTGTCATACTAGTAATTGGCATGATCAAGTTGTCATATGAGAAATATCATATGACTAGTGGTGTAAGGAGTAAATACATCAGGCTCATAATAAATAGTGTTATTTCCAGTTGTCACTGGTTTATTCAGCTTTAGGCAACATGTAAGAAATATCAATCATACAGTAGTTAGTATGTAGGTAATTAGTACATACAGTAAACATACAGTAATTTATAAAGTACAATGTTCAGTTCCACTCCACCTGTGAGGTATTAATAATACAGTGTCCAGCATACTTCTAGGTGGGTTCCCACACCTAGCTCCTGACCTGCTGCTTAGAGGAATAATGTAATAATGGATAACTTTACCCTCTGGTGGAAGTCTTGAAGAAGATAGCCTCTGGCCACTAATGGTAGGAAACCAATGCCTGTCTAGCATAGTTTCACCATAGTGCAGTGGTATAGCAGGTAGCAGGAGATGACTGGAGATGTTACCTCTAGAGCGGTTCTTGGTGATGTGTCTTCCTGGAGGTGCAGACAGGCTATTTGTAGCAAATCTTGGAAAAGCACCTCCAGACTGACTGGAGCCAGCAGCATCTGCCTAACTCTACAATTGTTTGAGGGGACCCTTTCAAGTGTCACAGGGGGACAAAGGACCCCCATGGACGCCGCTATGGCCCCCATTGTCTCGGTCGGTTCTGCATCTTTAGACCCTCATATCTCGGCCGTTTATGCTTGTATAACCGCCATTTTGGGCATGCGCAGAGCTGAATGTGCCAAAATTATAATGCCCGCTGGATAGGCGCGTAACTCCCGCCGGTTTGTCTGTAGCTCACTCGGAGGTCGATTCAGTCTCCATGGCGTAACTTCCTTAATACTGGGAGTTCAGCCTTGATCTTGGGCTCATTCTGACCGTCTAATTATGGGCTTTCCATAGAATTTTTGATATTTGACCTAGGTCGCTCAGGAGCGACGCTAGAGCGACCGGAAGGTTATGGCGTCGTGCTTATGTAACCCATTGTTCAGTCCTTAGAGTGCTCAGACACTCATGACGGCGTCAGCGGTGCTCAGGCACCCGTGACGGCCGGTTGCATTCACTTACAAGTTATTAATTTGTGCATTGAACCATGAGGTCGCACACTGAGACCCTCATTTTTATTATATTGTGCAGTGAACCATTAGGTCGGACCTTTTGATGTCATAAACTCAGTCTAACTGACTGTGGCTGGTGTGCAGTGGGGCATGAACGCTCTTATACAAAGTTTGAGCGCTCTTATATCTCTTAGAACCAACCTATGTATTAATTTCATAGATATTTCTTTGATTAATACAAAATATGTTAGAATTTATGGAACAATAAAATGGTATATCATAGAATACTCCCTCTCCCCCGAAAGAATGCGAAACTCCGTCATTTCGCCGAGGGAATGTACAATTTATACAATTTTTACCTTATTTTTGGAGTTATATACTGTTTTGTAAGAGGATTTGAAGTAATGGGGAGTGCTTCAAATGCAATTTTTGTGGTAGAGCTTTGTCAGTATAAACAATTTTCTCCTGGGTATAAGTACATTTCCGAGTTTCTATATCTTACCATACCATCGCTTATTTGCTTATGTAACATCAATATTGGGTACAATTTTCCATTTTTATGTACAACATACAATTTGGCAAATAGTGTGCATTTTTGGCATTTAATATTCAATTTAGCGTGCAAATTGAACATAAATGACAATTTCAGTGTGCAAATTTACAATTTCGCGTACATTTGGCAATTTGAGTGTGCAAATATATAATTTTCGCGTATATTTGGCAATTTTAGTGTGCAAATATATAATTTCGCGTACATTTGGCAATTTGAGTGTGCAAATATATAATTTTCGCGTATATTTGGCAATTTTAGTGTGCAAATATATAATTTCGCGTGCATTTGGCAATTTTAGTATGCCAATGTATAATTTTGCGTTCAATTGATAGTTTCTGTATGTACAAATATAATTTTGCGTACAGCTTGGATACACATAGAAATGTTGATTTTCTAAAAATCTGACTTCAGTGTATGAATTGGGTACAGACATACAGTATAATGTGCAACATATAATTCAAATGTAAATTGGATACAACTTACAATCTAGTGTGCAAACATACAATTTTAGTGTGCAAATTGGGTACGAGCGTACAATCTGGTGTGCAAACATACAATTTTAGTGTGCAAATTGGGTACAAGCGTACAATCTGGTGTGCAAATATATAATTTTAGTGTGCAAAATTGGGTACGAGCGTACAATCTGGATTACACTATTCAATTTATGGGATTTGAGACAAATTTTTCCGAGGGCCGGAAAAACAAAGTACTTCATGTACAATAGGCTTGTTTGTCTCTGAGTTACTCATTGATTTTGCTATATGGGTGTATTAATTGGCAATTTCGGCAGTGGGCCGCTGCTTAATTGACTTTTCCCCTAGCCTTTTGAGTATGTGTCCCTGAAAGAGATTTATTTGGTGAGTATCTTAAGTAAACATGTTTTATGTCAACAATTTTCTCAACAATTTTTTTTTTTTTTTTTTTTTTTTTTCATTCATTTTTCCAACAATTTTCTTGGATACCTAAAGTGTGTTACTTTAAGTAAACCTTGGCATAGTATACAAGTGCTAGTGGGTACAAAAACTGTCTTAGTTATCTACCTGCATTCATGTATATTAATGTTAGATTTGTACAATTTTACAGTTTGTAATTTGCAATTTCGCAATTTTGCGCGTATATGCGCGCATTAATCATTGATTTTGTGAGAATACCATAGATTTTCATATTATACATCAACAAGTGGCTGTGTATATAATTTTTTTTTTTTTTTCTAATACTTTGATAATTTCATTGACAGTGGAGGTGTGTCAGGAGTGAGATGTGAGTCTCCTCCCTGGTGTGCTCATGCAGTGGTGGCACTTGAGGTGTTAGGTGCCAGATTTTGGCATGTGTCTGTGGCAGTGCCTAGCTTGGTGTCAGTGGACAGTTCAGGGTGGGGGGGGGTGTGTGTGTCCATTTAAGGAGTGTGTGGCTGGTATTGGAGCATCAGTTCCTCTCTGGAAGTCACTGCTGTAGTACCATGGCCCACCTACAAGCTCTCTTTGCTCTGCCTGTCCCCCAGGTGATGGAGGTGGGGAGTCCAGCTAGGGCCCTGGTTGAGTCTAACCAGACCATCCATTATGGGTACATAGTGAGTAACTTCAAAGAGATCATAGAGCATGGTGATGTGATGGTCTGTAATTACTCCTGCCATTATTTCCTGGGCTCAGCCTTGCGTCGGGGGGCCACTGTGGCCCTTCTGACTAGGGCCTTGGGCAGTATGGGTTTCTGGCCCATGGATTATAACCTAGGGCCGCGGGAGCGAGTGCTATGGGATTATTTGTTGGCGGCATCCCTCCTCGATCTTGCGGCATCCGGGAATCCATCCACGGCTGCCGAGTATGGGCTGGGGATGCTGGAGGCCCGGCTCGCTGAGTGGGAGCAGGATCACGGCCATATGTATGGCTCGGACTCGGCCCCGGACTCTCCCATTGATGTTGAACCCGAGGATCTGTGGTAGGATCCCGACTGACTGAAACCTAGGGTGTAAAAACCCGCCATCCCAAAGGCCCTTTTCAGGGCCGGCAAATTGTCCGAAAAGTTCTGAATACTGTCTCTGATGTGTTGTCTCCTGGTGGTGGACTGGGGGCAGCCTAGGCTGTGGGCAGTCTAGGCTGTTTCCACAGTCACCGGGGAGGGCTGGTGGTTTAGAAAATTAGCAATAGTCTGCATGTTTGACCTTGCGGTCTCCTCCTGTTGTTCGTCAATAATTATATCTGTTGTATTTTCCAGTGCTGTCATGGTCACCGGGCTGGTGCCACAATCATTCTGGAGAAGCATGGAGTAGTACAGTCCTTTGTTTTTAAGGGCTGGTATAGTGCTGAACCTAGTGCGCCAAGGTAGGTGTATCACCTGAGGGAGGTGATAAGCAAATTCTCCTCTCTGTGTTGTTATAACTGCTGGTCCATTCCAGGTAAATATAGCCTTAGGTAGTGGGAAGGTTTTAACCACTATATCCTTATAGGTAGGGGCAGCTGCTGATTTAATCTCATCAAATTCATGTGGTATTGGCCTCAAGGGTAGCGCGAAGTTTGAGTCTCCACAATATATTTTAAAATATATTGTGGGGTTTGTGCGCTTGGCCACATTTTTCTTGCCACAGTGTGTCTGTGCAAATTTCTTAAGGTACTTCATTATTCTGTAGGCTGAGTAGATGGTCAGGGTGAATAATATAGCAATTATCAGGGTGTGGGTTTCCTGAATTGTGAGGAAGGGGGTGTGGGTTTCCTCTGTAGGGGTTAGTTTGGTAGGATTCTTATCTGGGAGCAATTTGTGTAGGGGCAGCTCGGTGACTAGTCTGAATGCTTTGGCTGTAGGCAGGTAGGCTACAGTCCCTCCTAGTCTGTATAATTTGAGTAGTATGTATACTATAAAAATGTGAGCTGATATCCCTAGGATGAGTGCTAAGCTTTGGAAGATTGGATGCTCTGTAACTCGACGTAGGTATGATTCCTCGTAGCGCGTTTCCATTTCCTTATTAAGGTTGGAGGCATCTTTCAATACTGTTTTAGCAAAGGGCTCTAAATTTAGTTGAGTAATATCATCCATGATTGGATTTTCCTGTAGTTTTTCTAAGGTTCTAGAAAGGTTTACTACTGGGAAATTTGGAAGATTCTCTCTTTCATCTGGTTTGGTTTCAGAAATTTTGTTAAGTGCTGCCATGAATGGTAAATTAATTGTCTTGAGAATGTAATGAAATGATAAGGTTGAGTTACAGGGCAACCTTGTGTTTGGAAGAGAAAATTCTCCTACACTGATCGTGCACCCACAGGGTACACCTATGATTGAGTAGGACTGGGCCTTCCGAGTTTCAGACGTTTTACCATGGCAGTTGATAAAGTAATGGGGTTCATTAGTAGTGACCAGATACTCATCTTCAGAAATGGAAATAGCATGGGTGGTAGGTGTTTGCAGTGGTGAAACTGTAAACTTGCAATGTTCCTTAATCTGTTGAGCCTGGTTAGTAAAAATGGCTACAGGGCATGTAGGCCTGTGTTTATAGATTCTACCATTTACATCTCTGCATACCTTTACTGTAGTACCTTCACATGCCTGCATATCTGCTGAGTCCAATTCGATAAATAATGATTCATCGTAAGATACTGCTAGAAACTCAGTTGTGGTTTGTAGTTTGGTGACTCCTCTGGTGGGGGTCTCCTGTGTGTCTATAGGCATGGGTGATGTGATCATTTGGTACAGTTTGAAGGTCGAGGTGGTAGATTGAATTATAATGTCCAGATGAATATATATATGGTGAGCTGAGTAAGTGTATGAGGTCAGCTTCTGTGAATAATAGAA
Source organism: Acholoe squamosa (assembly GCA_949317995.1). Lineage (NCBI taxonomy): Eukaryota > Metazoa > Annelida > Polychaeta > Phyllodocida > Polynoidae > Acholoe > Acholoe squamosa. The sequence continues at coordinate 12,372,417 of OX439047.1, forward strand.
ATCTAAGTCATTAATTGCGACTTGTGCTCCAGGGTGTGTAATCCTAAGTTTGTTATTGATGTCAACTAGGTATCTAGCGAGGTCTGAGGGTGGTACTATATCAGGGGTTAGGATTCCTGATGATAGCATCCTCAGGGCTGCATTTGTCCTTTGCAGTGATTGAACTGTATTCATTCTTGCTGCTATGATAATTAATGCATCATTTAATACTTGCATTTTCTCCCTTTGAGTTTTCTCGTGCCTTGAATATGAGTCAAGTGACCTGGACATGTTAGAGGCCCACAGGTTGACGGTGTCACCTATGGTGTTGATTGTGCTGTCCAGTACCTTCTTATCTTGGATGTATGCTTTGACAAACTTATCTTGTCTGTCTGTGATCTTTTCAATGAGATTAGCTGCTTCCTGATCCTGTTTAGCAAATTTTCTTAGTATTTCATCTATGTTCTTGAGCTGTCCCATTACTTGGTTTACATCTTCTACTGTGGCTAGACCTAGCACACCGCGAAACAGGGGTGCTAGAAAACCCAGTATGGCCTCTCTTTTGGCCTTGTCCAATGTGTTTATGGGGTTGGATAAGAACAATTTGATGGAGGCTAGTGTTTCATTTATCTCCTTGTCTGCAATTTCCAGCAAGGTGTCTAGCTCCTTAGCTTGTTGGATAATTTGGCCAGAGGTATGATCTTGTAGAGTAGGAGTGGTCAAATGGAGTATTCTATCCCTTATGGATCCTTGGGTAACGGGTGCCCGAGGTATCTTGTAGGGAATAGCTAACAACAGTGTTGTGGTTGTATGTCCATTGACCAATGGTTGAGGGCTAGGTTTGAATACTACTCCTATGTTTTGTCTCACCACAGGTGTATAGCCTGCAGTAAGTGGTTTTATAGTATATAATAACAGCATAGTTAGCAGTATGGGTGAAACTCTCAGTGTCCCCATGGTGCTTGTGTAAAGCAAGTTTGCTGTTTAAAGTCTTGTCAAATTTGTAGTGATTTGGTGCTGGTAAAGTCTAAGTGTATGGTGTAACACTTTAAATGAAGTGGTTCAAACTGTACCTTTGCAAGATTGAGCTGTCTTGGCAATATGTCCGGTGAGTCTATAGAGGTTGACCAGTAAATGGTAAGGTCAGGTTGAAGGTGAAGTAGGTGTGTTCTTTATCCTAGTGCAGTCTCTCCTAATGGAGAAGTGGGCTGGCTAATTCCCAAGTGGGGTCCTGTAGACTTGTGTTCCAGACTGCAGCTGGATGAAGACTGATGGTGGGCTATGGTCCACAGTGCTTCTTATGTAGCCTACCCTACCCACATCCATTGTGGGCCTGGTATTGTTTCTCTGGAGTCATGTACCTAATCTCCAGTGTCTGCAACTGAGGGGTTCTATTGTGTAATCTGTGTACTGGTAATTAGCTCCTCCTGTCATCCAGGACAGCCATTCATGACCGTCTAGACAGTTGTCTGAGTGTAGCTTATAAGGTCAATTATCTCTATAGACTGCTGTGTTGGCATAGCGCGCTCTTTCATGTGGGGATTAGGCTTTAGACACTCCATTGTGTTACCCTTACTCTTCTTAGACTTCATGTCTGCTTTACTTGGGAGGGTCCCAGTCTTTGACCCTTTCAGAGGCAATAACCTACTGATATATTTACAAATTTGATTGGCTTTATATACATAGTAATTCATTATCAGTCACACATGTCTTATGTGTGGATGAAGAGAATTTGTAATACATTTTGAAAATCTTATGACTTTTGGTATCTCAATCTTGTTTCTAATTTCTTGAAACTGCACCACACCTAGATGTCTTTCTTAGTATGTGGTGTGCAGGCCTAGGCTTGATAGGGCCTATGCCTGTGGTTTCTCTTGTAAGGGTGATATCATTTTTGTTCCTTACAATTTTGCTGTAGTATTTGGCCTCATGTGGAATAAGCCTGTGTGCAAATTCATTGTTTCTGACAGCCACAACCTTTTTCAGTCTGTCTATGTGCACTGGTCTGGCCACCAATAGATTGGTGTCCAGGTTTTTGAGTTTGGCACTTGTCAAACTAGGTCTATCTACTACAACATATGGTCCCATAAAAAGGGGTTGAAGTTTCTTACACTCTGTGTTGGTCAGGATTCTTGGTATGTTTAGGTACACCATGTCGGTGACCTTGATTTCCTGTGGTGTAAGTTTCTTATCATATCTATCCTTTCTTTCCTTTTGTAGCTTGGCGACCCTTTCTATAGCTTTCCTCCTAGAGGTATCTTGATTTGTTATCATGTTGGCTACGTGGTCTGCTACTGTGGATATGTCTTCCTGTATTCCCAGCCCTAAGTCCATTGGGGTGGCTGGGTTTCTTCCATGGAGTAGGAAGAAAGGGGTGAATCCTGTGGTTTGGGATTCAGTGTTGTTTAATGCAAAGGTTATGGGTTCAATAAATGAATCCCAATTGTTTTGGTGCTTTGAGCAGAATGCTCTGAGTGCTGTGCCTATGCTAGCATTGAATCTCTCTACAAGCCCATTTGATTGTGGCCTGTATGGTGAGGAGAATTTATGTTTGATCTTGAGGTGTTTAGTTAACTTGGTGAACTTTGCACCTGTATAACATGTCCCATTGTCTGTTTGAAGAGTGGCTGGTGTTCCATGATGACAAATTATATTCTTGTAGAACTCTGCTGCTGTTGTCTCAGCTTTTAAGTCAGTAGTAGCCCAAGCTGTTGCATATCTGGTAGCATAATCTATGCAGACTTGTATATGTTTGTTTCCCCTGGCAGTTGTGGGAAGTGGTCCCACCGCGTCTAGGTTTAGGAACTTCATTGGTGAAGTCATGTACTCTCTCACTGTCATTGGTGTTTTGTGTGAGTGTACTTGCCTTTTTGCTGTGAGGCATGTGTGGCAGGTGGAAACATATTTTGTTGTGTCTGCTAGCATAGACTTCCAATATACCCTAGGTCGGAGTGCTGACAGCATCCTACTTGAACCAAGATGGCCGCCGGTAGGTGAGTCATGGAAATACTGTAGTGTACTTGTTACCCATTGCTGTGGTATAACAATTTGAAGTGGTACAGTATTGGTTTTTCTCCAATTTATGGGGCATATATGGACTAATGTACCATTTACCAAGGTGTATGTCTGGCCTTGGTTGATGATTCTATTTCCTTGTGCTTTTGGTGCAGGCAAGGTCCCATCCTCAAGATACTGTATGAGGGGCAATAGGTCCTTGTCTTTCCTTTGTTCCAAGCCAAGGTTTGTACCTGAGATGGATGTGTTGGGAATCTGATCCAGTAGTTGATTTATATCTAGCACATGTTGTTTTATTCTGTCTCTTTCTTTTTCTTTTTCATCGACTATTGGCCTATCTTGTGCCTTTTGTTGGGGTGTGTCACTCTTGTTTTGGTGTGTAGGCTCCTTTGGAGGGCCTATTTTCGCCTTAATGGGAGTGGCAACCTTTTTCTTTAAAGGCACAATTTGCTTTTTGTCATTCTTCTTTGTCTCAGAGTTCTTTGACTTAGTAGATGCAGTGTCTTTTGTGACATTTTTCCTGGCAGGTGGGGTTTTGGTAGGTTTGTTTCCTGTGACCTTTTTCTCATTTAGAATAGTTTGTGATTGTGTGGGGGGTTTTGGTGTGCCCTCCTGAATCATTTCTCTAGTCTTTGAGCGTGTGGTCATAGGACACAAATGGTTTGATGTTTCCTCTCCCTGCATAGGTTCAAAGAATCTGACTGATTTAGAAGTTGCTTGAGTAATAGCATATATTGTGTCTTCTGGATCTTCATCATCTGAGTCAGGTGGGGTGAAGGGTGGCTCCTTAGGAGTTGCCTTCACTATCTGATTGAGTGATGAGAATTCAATAGGCTCGAAGTCATTATCTGGAAAGAGTTGTGAGTATTCTCTCTCACAGTGGCAAAACACATAGTGTGTAGATTGCTTCAAGATACCCCTAATGGGTGTCTCTGGCCTTTCAATGGTGTTGGGTGGATCATCCCTTTTGAATGGTACTTTCTTTGTTACTTTTGCAAACTTGGTTCTACTGGCTGCTCTAACTCTCCTTGGTGGGGGTGGAGGGTTAGTCATGGGTCCAGAGTCTGGGTATTCTCTTCTAGACATAGCATCTGGTGGTGTGTTATCATCACCCTTCACGTGTTGGATGGTGAATGAAAATTGTTGTATGTCTAGAGCCCATCTGGCCCATCTATGTGTGAGTCCTGTATTGGTTAATAGTGGGATTAGGGCTGCATGGTCTGTGTATAGTTGGAAGTGTCTGGTCTCTAGATAGTGTCTGAAGTGTAATACTCCATACACTACTCCCAGTAGTTCTCTCTCTGTGGTATTGTAATTTCTCTCATGTTTTGAGAGGGTTCTACCTGCAAAGGCTACTGGTCTGAGCACTCCTTCATTATCTCTCTGTGAGAGTACAGCTCCTAAACTCACATTGGAAGCATCAGTTGCCAAACTGAACTCTTTCTCATAGTTTGGATATCTGAGAAGAGCATTGGTACAGAGGGCATGCTTTAATGTTTTGAAAGCATTATCTGCCTCTTCTGTCCAGACAAATGCTTTGAGATGTGTCTGTAGATCATATAATGGTCTAGCAATTTGGGCATAACCTTTGATAAACTTTTTGAAGTATTGGCATAGGCCTGTGAAGGATCTGACATTTTTGACTGATTTTGGTGTTGGGAAGGTTTTGATTGACTCCACCTTTGTGGGAGATGGTTGCAGTCCCATGGGTGTGACTCTCATTCCCAAGAAGTCTATTCTGTCTATGAAGTATTCACATTTTGATTTCTTCAGTTTGAGTTTACCAACTCTTAGGCTGTTGAACACGTCTTCCAGGTCATGGAAGTGTTGTTCGATTGATGGTGATAATACCAATATGTCATCTAGGTATGGTAGGGCACATTTGTACTTGAGTTTGTTCAGAATTAATGTGACTAGATGGCAGAATCCCGCCGGTGCCGTCGCTAAACCCATCGGCATCCTTTCATAGACATATTTTTTGTCATTTGCTATGAATGCGGTTTTATGCTGATCCTCCTGTCTTATAGGAATTTGAAAAAATCCCTGTTGGGCATCTAGCTTACTGAATACTCTTGGTCTGAGTGACCCTATCATGTCTAGAGTGTCATCGGCCCGGGGTGTAGATAAGGCTTGATTTATCGTGTTCTGGTTCAAATAACGAAAATCTGTGACGAGCCGATGGCCTCCCGATGATTTTTGTACTAAAAAGGATCTGGAGGCCCAGGGGCCCTCGGCACATTCTCTCAGAATGCCCTGTTGTACTAGCCTTTCACACTCTTCCCCTATAGCGGCCTGTTTTTCTGGTGTTTGTCTATATGGTAGGAAATGACATGGTACTGCCTCAGGTTTTACATGTATTGAGTGTGTATACAGGTGTGTGGCACCAATGTCTCCATCTTTTCCTACAAATACATCATCATACTTGGTCAGCAGTGATTTTAATCTATCATGCTGATCTTTGGATGTGAGCACAGATTTTGGTGGAACATTCTCTTCCAATTCTGGCTCGAGGTCATGTGCCTCACTATGTATAGCAGCTATTTCAGAGAGTCTGATTGAGTTGGGTTCAGGGTCAGCATATGTGGACTCACAGTCTGAGTCTGTGTCACTGAATTGAGTTACATCCTCAGGCCGTATGGCTGAGATGGATTGATCAGTGTGTGGGGTAGTGTCTGACACCTGTTGAGGTTTTTCTAAATCAGATTCCTTGACTTCCTGAAATAGAGCTATGATGGCACCCTTTTTGATTTTATGTGGGCGCCTGCTGGTGTTGAGTAACACTAGGGGATGTTTGTTATTTTCCCTGGGGGTTACTGCTGCCCTTTGAACTAGATATGGGGCATTGTTATTTCTTTGGAGGTTATCTACTACTCCAGTCTTCCCTTGCAGTGATTGAGTAGATGTGACCTTACCCAATACTGCAAGTTCAGAGAATGGAGGGATGGTAAAATCCCTCACTGCCCTAATGGGTTTGAGAATTTGTTCAGGATCAACATTAAATTCAATTTGAGATTTTGTAGTGCTTAAGAAATCTGTGCCGAGTACAATGGGCTGTGTGAGGTTGGGTATTACAGCAAATTGGTATTGGAATCTGACACCTTGGATTCTAAAGTTCAGCATAGCTGAATGTCTAACATGACACACCGATCCATCTGCCAAGTGGATGTTGATTTTAGATTTCCTCAGTTGGATATGGAATCTCTTTTGGAGATCCATGAGGAATGATTGTCTGACACAGGTGATAGTAGCACCTGTATCAACCAAACATTGTACATCTGAAACATCATATAGATTTGCATTGATACAGCCATTTTGAAGAAGTACAATAGAAAGCTTGGTACTCTCACCTGTATCCTTTGATGATGAATCTGGTGGGGTGATGTGTATCACTGATGGACGTCTCTGTCTGTTAGATGGTAGATTGGCACTAGCAATTGTCTCTGGTTGGATCTTTGTTAATCCTGATTGATTGTTTGTATTTGGGGTGTCACAGTGCACTGGCCCATCGGCACTGTGACATCCTAGTTTTCCTGGTTCTGTGGGGTGGTTGAGATGCTTGCCACCAGGAGTTTGGAGATTTGATCCATCACATGAGGTGGTATTTGGGGGTTACTTTGTTGGTTCCCCTGGTAACCTCTTGTGTCAGGTTTGTAATCCTCCTGGCGTGGGTTGGAACCCTGGTTATATTGACCAGAGTTGCTGTATTGACCGGAGTTGTTGGATCTCTGGTTGTTGTAGGCGCCATTGTTGTTGTAGGATCCACTGTTGTAGTTCCTATGTGGACTCTGGCCCCTACTGTTGGATCCTTGACTATAGGATCCAGTGTTGTTTGAACCCTGGCTGTTGTTGTAGGATCCACTGTTGTTGTAGGATCCAGAGTTGTAGTTCCTATGTGGACTCTGGCTCCTACTGTTGGATCCTTGATTATTATAGGATCTGCCATTACTTGGGGTTCTGTCTCTCCTATCACTGTATGAAGAGTTACCATTGTTGGAGTTGGAAGAGCTGTTGTCTTTCCTACTGTTGTGACCCCCCCGGTTGTTGTTGTTGCCCCCTCTACCTCTGCCTCTATTGGATTGGTAGTTGGGGTCATAGTTATTTCCTCTGTATCTACCGGTAGGGTCTCTTGATGCAACCTTAGCTTCCTGTTGCCTTACATGGGCACTAGACATTAGGTTAACATCTTCATCTGAACTAGTGCTGATTTCCTGGACCTTTTTCTTAGTAGGCTGTGGGTTGGTTTCTGCATCCCTTACCTTCCTAGATCTTTCTTGGGTCTCAACCTCTAGGGCTAGGTCTAGGGCTTGGTCAAAAGAGTCTATTTTCTTGTTCTCAAGAGCTATAGAGATCCAGGGCCTCATGCCTTGGGTAAATGCCTTGCTTAGGGTTTCATCATTCTGACGTTGGGCATTACACACTTTCCTGAGATGGCATGCATAGTCTAGAACAGGTTCATCTATCTTTTGTGCACGGAGTGCAGTCCTTGAGATTATATTGTCTCGAGTAGCAAAATACTCTTTTAATTTACTCACTACATTGGTCCATGTCAACATATCAGGTGTGGCACTCTCCCTGAAGGATTCAAACCAAGCTAGTGCTTGTCCTTCGAGGTACTTGGGTAAATATGTTACCATGGTGTCACTGTCTGTCACTTTGTACTTATCCTTCAGATATTCTGGGAATTTGTGATCAATGAATAATGCTGTTGACATGAGTGGTGATGGGTGTGAAAAGGTTTTGGGTTTTGTTACCTCATGTATCCTGATCTTTCTGTCGTCCTGCTGTTTATTGTCTATGAGCTTGGTCATGTTGGACACCATGGAGATTATGATGTCATCTTTGGATCCAGAGGCAGATGGTGTGACAACAGGTGTGATGGCAGGTGTGGGAGGTTGTGGGGTCTGGGATGATACCATCTTCATGAGATCTGCTATTTGTTGTTGTTGTCTCTCTAGGGACTTCCGCTGATCTTCCATGGCCTTCTGTTGAGCATCTATTGCTGCATTCCTCTCTGCCAGTTGTTGGTTGAGGATCCTCTCCCTTTCCTCCTGCTGGGACTTGTTGGTCTCTAGGGCAGTAACTGCATCTTGGATGGCCTTCTCATAGGCCCTTATCTTCTCAGCTGTCTGATTAGGTTGGGGGCCTTCATCGGTGTCCATGATGGAGGGTGTGGGGGAGGTGTCTCTGGAGGAGTGGCTGTCAAAGGCTGGAGCTGGGGTGGAGGATCTAGATGAGGGTGTGGATCCACCCCCTGAGACAGATCCTTCTTCCCCTGAGGTAGATAGCGTGAGTTGGGCGTCCTGTAGAGATCCCTGGGAAATGTTGGATCCCTGAGAACTGGTTGTTCCCTGAGTAGACAGGGTGGGTGGTGTGGGGTCTACTGAGTGTGGGTCTGTTGTATTGGAGGCTGGTTTGCCTCCTGTGGGCCTCCTAGATCTTGGTGGGAGGGAGACCTCTTCAACAGGCCCCTGACTACGTAAGGTCTTTGTGTGTTGTTCTGCCAGCTTGACTGATAAGGCTTTGATGTGTGTGTGGTGGACCTCACTGACGTGTGGGAGACCTCACTGACGTGTGGGAGACCTCACTGACGTGTGGGAGACCTCACTGACGTGTGGGAGACCTCACTGACGTGTGGGAGACCTCACTGACGTGTGGGAGACCTCTCTGACGTGTGGGAGACCTCACTGACGTGTGGGAGACCTCACTGACGTTTGGGAGACCTCACTGACGTTTGGGAGACCTCACTGACGTTTTGGGAGACCTCACTGATATATGAGAGATCTTACTGTTGTGTGAGAGGTCTCATTGATGTGTGGGAGATCTCACTGATGTGTGGGAGATCTCATTGATGTGTGGGAGATCTCACTGATGTGTGGGAGATCTCATTGATGTGTGGGGGATCTCACTGGTATGTGGGAGATCTCACTGGTATGTGGGAGATCTCACTGGTATGTGGGAGATCTCACTGGTGACCTTGGTGGGTATGGTGTCAAGGTCAAGGTCACTGGGTGGGTGGAGTGGGTCTAACTGTGTGTATGCGGTACCAGCTTTAATTTACTGTGTGCATGATTGTTCCCAGTTGCGGTACCAGCTTTAACTTACTGTGTGCATGATTGTTTTTAGTTGTGTTACCAGCTTTAAATTTTATGAGCCTGTGAGATATGGGATCTTAGTAGGATGTTCTCCACCACTTTGTCATACTAGTAATTGGCATGATCAAGTTGTCATATGAGAAATATCATATGACTAGTGGTGTAAGGAGTAAATACATCAGGCTCATAATAAATAGTGTTATTTCCAGTTGTCACTGGTTTATTCAGCTTTAGGCAACATGTAAGAAATATCAATCAAACAGTAGTTAGTATGTAGGTAATTAGTACATACAGTAAACATACAGTAATTTATAAAGTACAATGTTCAGTTCCACTCCACCTGTGAGGTATTAATAATACAGTGTCCAGCATACTTCTAGGTGGGTTCCCACACCTAGCTCCTGACCTGCTGCTTAGAGGAATAATGTAATAATGGATAACTTTACCCTCTGGTGGAAGTCTTGAAGAAGATAGCCTCTGGCCACTAATGGTAGGAAACCAATGCCTGTCTAGCATAGTTTCACCATAGTGCAGTGGTATAGCAGGTAGCAGGAGATGACTGGAGATGTTACCTCTAGAGCGGTTCTTGGTGATGTGTCTTCCTGGAGGTGCAGACAGGCTATTTGTAGCAAATCTTGGAAAAGCACCTCCAGACTGACTGGAGCCAGCAGCATCTGCCTAACTCTACAATTGTTTGAGGGGACCCTTTCAAGTGTCACAGGGGGACAAAGGACCCCCATGGACGCCGCTATGGCCCCCATTGTCTCGGTCGGTTCTGCATCTTTAGACCCTCATATCTCGGCCGTTTATGCTTGTATAACCGCCATTTTGGGCATGCGCAGAGCTGAATGTGCCAAGATTATAATGCCCGCTGGATAGGCGCGTAACTCCCGCCGGTTTGTCTGTAGCTCACTCGGAGGTTGATTCAGTCTCCATGGCGCAACTTCCTTAATACTGGGAGTTCAGCCTTGATCTTGGGCTCATTCTGACCGTCTAATTATGGGCTTTCCATAGAATTTTTGATATTTGACCTAGGTCGCTCAGGAGCGACGCTAGAGCGACCGGAAGGTTATGGCGTCGTGCTTATGTAACCCATTGTTCAGTCCTTAGAGTGCTCAGACACTCATGACGGCGTCAGCGGTGCTCAGGCACCCGTGACGGCCGGTTGCATTCACTTACAAGTTATTAATTTGTGCATTGAACCATGAGGTCGCACACTGAGACCCTCATTTTTATTATATTGTGCAGTGAACCATTAGGTCGGACCTTTTGATGTCATAAACTCAGTCTAACTGACTGTGGCTGGTGTGCAGTGGGGCATGAACGCTCTTATACAAAGTTTGAGCGCTCTTATATCTCTTAGAACCAACCTATGTATTAATTTCATAGATATTTCTTTGATTAATACAAAATATGTTAGAATTTATGGAACAATAAAATGGTATATCATAGTAGAGTGGTATTTGTTATTATTTCAAGGTGTAAATAGAAGATTGAGAGAGCTTTTTGTTTATGTGGGGAAGGCTTTGTGTACAATCTCAGGCACATTTTTGTTGCCAAAAGATGTTTTTGTTTACTAAATCAAGTTGACCTAATGTAAATATTGCAGACTTTCACACTGATGACTCTCTGCAACTCAATATCAGACAGGTTTGATTTTTACAGTACAAGACCCTGTGATCTGTGTGACTGCTGTGTTGTTATTTATATTTTGCTGTGTTGATGTTTATATATTGAACTCCCACCCAATCACAGAGTCTATGCAGGTACAGGTTAGTTGGTAAATATGGCACACAAGGAGAGAGATCACCCATAAAATAATCCTGAAATCTCATGTTTACAATTGTGAATCTCATGTTTACAATATAGGAATGTCAACACCCTATACCTTAGGCACTAAAGGGATAAAATTAGGTGACAATGTACCAAAAAATCGCGTAGTGGAGCCTCACCTATCGAGTCAACACAATCTTCGCGGTTACTGCAGTGTGGGTGAGCTGCGTTTGTAAAACCATCGCTTGGAATGTACTTCAGTCTTTGGATAACTTAAAGTCATCCACGTCCACAGGTCTAAAACTGTGAGTGTTTATCGACCACATTCATAACCCTTTAAAGTTATACATTATGCCTTGTGACCCATGCTCCTTTCTTATCAAATGCAGCACCCGAGTGGTGAATTTCTTTAACACTTTAAGGAAGTTTCCAGCACAAAGATCAACTAATGATTGTAGCACTAGGGAGTAACTCGCATTGGGTGTATTATGACAAGAAATAGGCATTAAAGTTGCTATGGAAATCAAGGATTAATGGATACTTTAACCTGACAAAACATCTAATGAGTTCTTAATGTTGCCCTTTCCCAGGCACCCAAACACAACTGGTCAAAGCTTCAAAATCAAAAAGGCTGCATTTGGATCTTAAAAATAATACCTTACAATTTCTGGATGTGTCCTTCCCCTTTTGGTTCTTGTTGTTTTGAAGTCAAAACAGACAAGAATATTTTTTTCTGAATTAAAGAACAGATGGCGTAGCAAGCAGTATGCCATCTGTGGGACTGACCTAGTTTTTGTGGCGATAAACATGGCGCCCATGTGGTAACAGACATTTCTGGATCAGAAATTCTTTGGTCTTATGCAGACAAATTAAAGATAATACAAAAAGTACATGATTGCAGTCATGCCGATCATGACTCCTTGTGTTTGTCTGATATGTGTTTTGTACCTGTCAGTGTAAAGATGGTTCAAAATCGATGAGAATGTCAGTTGACAATTGGCTGCTCAAAATTTGATAATTAGCTGATCCAAAATGGGTTTTTTAATTAGTACAAGCATCTCTTTCAAAACCAAGAGTACAGCCAAAAAAATGGTGGACTTTATCTATTTGGTTCACTTAGGGTGCTCCGGGTTAAATGGAAAAAATAATTATGGGAGCATGTGCCTACTCTCATAGAGATAGCATAAGACAAAGTGCCCCGCCCACGGGACTGCTGAGCAATAGTTTGGAATTTGGACAAGTTCGGAACGCGGCCAGTAGACGGCATCAAAGTGTTTGATGCTCCTGCTGATTAAAGAAAATATATCTTCTTGTGCGGCAGACCAAAGGACTAATTTTAAGAAAATTTCCAAATTGGTCATTTTGTAATACATGTCCAATAGGGTGTAGTGTAGGGTGGGTGAGCTGTGATTATCTTTGCTGAAATTTAACAGACTTCACCTGTTCATTAGAGAAAACAAAATGCAGAACATTTTGTGTATTTCCATACCAGGAAAAGACATGTGGCAATAAAAAGCAGCATCCTTTATATGTGCCTGCTTCCAGGTGAATCAGCATGCTTGGCAAATACTACATTGTCAGCAAAGGGAAGGTTTGGGGCTGAGGAGTGGTAGGTGTAGGGACAGGGGGAGAGAGGTGGTGGGATGGGAGGGGGGACTGAGTGATCCCATTTGTAGGCCAGTAGGACCCTGATCATGAATACTGAGGAGATGGGAAAAGACGGTAAAGGCAGTGGGGAGTAGGGCAGGGATCAAGGGACCGGGGTGAGATTAAGGTGTGCAGTTGGGGAAATATGGAAATTCATGAATATCAGAGCTCCCATGGGCACTCCACTTTGAGATCTGTAAGGACAGAATGCACCAAGGTATTCAGCTTATTTGATGCATGGCAACCCCTGAGTCTCATTTTAATATATATGGCTCATTCAAAGAAATACTGCACTTGGGGGGGGCCGGATCATGAATTAACAAACTCATTATTTCTTAATAACATTATATTTTAATGATAGCCCTATATCTTGGCTTATCAAAAAGTTTCATTCAATGATCTGACTCTTAAGGTGTCAGTTTTTTATTGCAGGTGCAGTATAACCTTCCTAAAAAAAAGGGGGACTCAATAGATACTGATCATGATCAATCAAACATGAATCAAATCACTAATAACATTCCTATGACCACCATTTTATTGTGGCCAGCATGGCACAATGTATGACTTTATGTATACCAAAAAGCTGTAGTGTGGCTCGAAAACTCTTGAAGTTATGCATTGGCGGCTAAATGGGAAACCTTGAAAATTTGGGAATTTATTTTCCTATTTCTTAACTTTAGCCTAGCTCATTCAAAATCCTTTATACCATGTCTATATTAACTGTCCATTGTCTCTGGTAGACCTACTGTACAGAATAATTACAATTACCTTGATATATGATACTTGTACTGCATAGTCAGTGCCTGAATAGAGGCCATCAGTATATTCGCATGTACCATCAGTATAGTCCCCTATACATTAACCTCTCAAAGAATGGCCACAGCTCATCTATACATCATCATATATCATTTGCATCACACACACTATGACAAAAGAGATTGTACTACCTATCTAGAGTCATTTCAACATATATAAGTCCATCTTGGGTGTCAATGCCTGCAAAGAGGCTATTATATCACACATACCGTCAGTATAGTCCCCCATACATTAACCTCTTCAGCCAACAAAATGAGAAGAAATACATTAATAAATAGGTAAACAGTGATTCATCATGTTCCTATATGCTGTCAAAGGATGTACAAAACACCCAAAAGTTCAATTAGCTGATTTATTGTTAATTTGGAAATTGATACTGACCAAATATAAGAAAAATGCCGAATTACACCTACCACAAAAAATTCTTTGAAAATAAAGTATTCAGGATCTAACCAATGGCGATGTGTGAGTTAGAGGTACCATAGGGGGATATCATGGTGACGTATGATGGAGCTATCTGCACTGGATGTGCCACTTGTGTAGAAAATACGAAATGGGGACTATACTGATGGTAAAGGTTTATAACCAAAGAGCAGTGAGGGCTTAGTGCAAGGGTGAGCTTACCTGGTGAATATAATAGAGGTTGTACATATCTAACATACACACCATAAAACATTCCCCTGAAACCAAACCAGGGACTATACTGATTCTTGAGTGCTACCCCCTAAAGTTGGCCACTATGGCTATGTTTTCAATCCAACAGGAGGATTAACACTCTGAAATGATCAATTTGAGGTAGGATAAGGAATATAACTACCAAAAACCATGGATAAAGGGCAACTTTGACCTTGAGAGGGCCTAAAAGTTCATGATAGGGTCAAAATTTTGCCGTAATAGCCCAAATTTGGGTGGGGGATCATCTGAAAACATGGCCAGAAATGCATGTTACGCATGTAGGGGCTCCTATTCTAAAGAAATATCATAAGTTTAGACCCAAGCATACATCAATTGGGCCAGGAGAGGGCAAATTCTGTATGGTGAGTGGAGGATCAGTATAGTCCCACCTTTCTGGAAAAAAAGCCTGGGGTGGCCAAAGCGTTCCCCCAGGGCCTAGAGCCGCATCCAAATCATCGACACAGTGGCACATTTTACCCCCCAGTACACAAAATACATCGTTTGGGTACATAAAATGCGATCTATGGACCCCCACACACATCTCCTACAATATTTCGCTACAATTTCATCAATTTTCTTTACCTTTTGTGTGAAGGTTTGGTGCAATTTGCAGTAAAATTTTGCATAGAACTTGTCCTCAGCTTCTTCCAAGATCCTCAGAGCCAGAAAATGGTACTTGGATGCAGGCCACTTCCACCGGGCAATAGTAAGTCACTTTTTCTTTTTCCCATGCTGTTTTTCCCGCTGACCATCAGTACAGTCCCCATTTTACAAAGAGACCCCCATATAGCCAAACCAGATGAAATTTGTCCAGAATTCTTTTTCAGGCATGATGCATATATGCTAAAAGTGGACATAGACTATGGAATATGTATGAATTTGACTTATTTTATTCTATTTAGAGGCAAAATGCCTGGGGACTATACTGATCATGGTGTGCATTGAAAATCACTTATCTGTACCTGGCATGGGTAATTCCTGGAGTACATCAAAAATATTTCCATGGATGATACCCCCTAAGGTACCTATTGATTGCATATAATAAGAAGACTGGTGCTATTCCTTAACCAGGTTAGATGACCCCCCATCCGTATAGTCCCCCTGTACAAATTCATAATTAAATGCTTATGAAAAGTAAATAAGTCCCACCAAGACCATATGGAAATCTTAGCTATGACCCCCCACTAAGGAATGAAAATATTCTTGGTGGTGTAGAGGTGTTTGCCTTGCTATTATATGCCCAAGTGTCATATCCGGATGTCCGTATAATTATAAACTAGGAATATATGACTAAAGGTAAGACCGATGTAAGTTGATGACACAGTAGTATTTATTCCAGCATATTGTACAGAGTCTTAAGGTATATCAGTTGATGGTAGCGGTCGGTGCTGGTCTGCCCGGTACAATGGGGTGCAGCAGGTAGACTATAGTAGTGACTGGGGCAACCCCTACGGTGGGTGTATGGTACTATGTATGTGAGTAAAGGTACATTGTACACACGGTATAGCGATGTATAGTATATAGTGTTATTCTAATACATGTAGTAAAAATGATAAGAGTTTTCAGTATATGACATAACTCCCTCCTTGGTAAAAATTATTTGAAAAATAATTATCAAAGCGACGGTGCAGATGCACTAAAGGAGCGTTATACAATAATATGTCGTAACACATACATAAGTACATTAAGTCAACCTGGCGGCAATAAATTGTCCCTCTTGTAAATACGTCTAAAATTAGGTTTATACTCCGCACAATATGTAGGTATTTTGGTTATTATGAGATTGAAAAACCACTCTCGATAAATGTGGGTAGCTAGCCATTGATAGATATAGGTCTTTTAAAGTATATTTATATCTATGGCAGCTAATGAATCTCAATTTCAAAATCTACTGAGAATGCTTATTAAAATTTGAAGCATCTAAAGGCAATGTATGGAATATCTGCTAGGTGAGCGAACCGTATTTTTACAAATTGTCTAGTCTTGTCTAACTAAATACATCGATCCATCTAGCTAGGAAAAATGATACAAAAATTCCTGTGTGCCTGTGATACATCAAATTTATGTGTGATATAATGCATTATATGAGTATTAGTGAGGTACCGGTATTATTTCTCCCTCCTGCACCCACTGTGGTGTCTCCACCTGTACTCCACTTGTCTAACTAATTCCTACCTGGTTAGTTACACTGTTGTAGCAACCACAGTTCCTCCACCTCCTCACCCACTCAGTATGTACTGGTGTATTGGTGTCAATTTTTTTTTATGTTTAGTGTGTTAATTAATATTATTAATAAAGGGTGCTTAGTAAATACAATTGGTCATGTGTTAGTTCATACAATTCTTATTTCTATCTAAATCTAGATATGAAATAAGTATCCTAAACTTAATCTAGTCATAACGTGTATGAAACTTGCTCTATTCTTATTCTAATCTTAAGGTAACTTAACTAATCTATCTCTGTGTGGGGTGTGTGCTTGGTGTTAAGTTAAAATACTTAATGCTTAAGTCAATTTTAATACAACATGTATATATAAGCTGTGTATGATTTTGTCTCGTAACAAAATATGCACCATGCCTTTACTTTGTACAACACCAACGGCAGCTTAATGCTGGGTACCTCATGGAGTCTGGAGGGTGTCTTAAGCAACATGGTGTTGCCGTGGGCGTCACTCAGACTGATGGAGCATTCATACACCTTGGAGTGTATGGCAGCGCGGATCAGTGGCCGGTATCCCTTTGGGATGTGGAAGCTGGTAGGGAAGGCTATGGTGTGCAGCCTGCTCTTGGCCCAGTACTCCAGAATAGAGGCGTCGGTTCATGTCAACTAAATCTTCTGGGACATGAACCTAGGCGCTCTGATGCGCACCACACGGGGCAATACTGGTAGCGAGATGTCGGAAATGTTGTGGTATAGAGGGCAGATGCAGAAAGCATGCGTGTCTCAGGCATAGGTTATCTTAAGGTGAGCCTGAGTGTTAGCCACACCGATGATGTGGTACTTTCCGGCTCTGTGTCTTAGAACGCACTTAATGACTTTATACAACACAATGCATAGCGACACAGGGAGAAGGAAGTAGAATCCGATTGCCAGGCTGGAAGTGTGGGTCAGCGTCAGTGAACCTATGAAGGTGTCGCTGAGCGTGAGTGTGAGTCGGCAAGGATAGTGTCAGTGGCGTTAGGCAGGGAGAAGTCGGGGACTTCCCACTGGGTCAAGGTAAGGTTGGCAGCCAACACTTGCCTGAATCCCAGGAGGAGGGTGAACAAGCCATGAAGCCTGTAAAGCAAATAAACTGAAATTGCTAAGGATATTGTGGCTAGAATTGTGCTTGCAATGTTAGAAACATTATCACTTAATGTACTGATCCATTCCACGTTGGAATGCGAAATAATTTTATTATCACGACTGATAATTTTCTTCCCCTCTCTAATAATGTCCCTAACGTAATATTGGTTTTGGGTAAGACTTGCCAATTGCTCAGAAAAATTTGCGTGCAGCGATACAATTTTTGGAGCGGTGATGTTAAATAAATCTTTCCCGTTGATTTGGTCTGAATCGAAGTTAATTGATGCAAATATAGGAATATTTATGCCGGTATGAATGGTAAGGTTGGCATATGAATGGCACTCTACTGATGGATTTATCAGAGTGATGTAATTTGCACTTAACTTGCAATCGCACGGGAGATTAACAATTGTGAGTGGTGGCAAGTCTACTGCAGTGCTGTCATTATCACACTGGATGACGCCCTCCTTTGGTGGGTTAATCATGATGTAGGTTGTGGCGTTTTAAGAATGTGTCTAAATTCTGCACGTGTCTTTGCAAAATAATCAAATTTGAAATGATTATAAATATCAGATTGGCTGGTATCCAAGAACAATGCCGAAAAACATGAGGTATGATTGAAGTGCCTGTATACTGGTGGTAGGTTATATTCAAATTCGTCGCGTAGCAATGAATAATGTGTAGCGTTCAAATTTGTGAAATTTTCCTCATTTGTAATTCTCGTGAACCCTGGATGGCTCGTGTTATGGCTTATTGTCGGAATCTTGAATTTCCTGATTTTATAGAGTAAGAAATGTGTGTGTTTCAGCTTAGCTGGAATTCTAATTCGGTATGTGACGTGATGTCCTTTAACTAACAAAAATTTTGCAATGGTATTTGAATAAAAATACCTGGTGGATTTTGTTCCAATGGTTAGTGCATATTTCTGACTTAAAATTTGGTCCCAATGATTAATTAGGTCAATCAGTTCGTCGACTGGTATTAACGGTTGTGAAATGTATCCCTGTTTCAAATTTTCTAATGCATAGACTAAATTGACTAAATAATTCACATATTTCTCAGATTCAACGATTTTCCATTAACAATTTTGTACAATTTTGTTAGCTTTGAGCGACTGCAGAATATTTGCAGAGAAATTTTGAAATTCAATCAAGTCATCCAGGCGGTTAAATAAGTCTATGGATTCCTGAATGTGTATTTTGAAATGTTCTCCAATTTTGTGATGAGCTTTTGCTAATCTGAATAAAAGCTTATCCCTACTGATCATGTACATCTTATCATCATGGATTCTACTATCCATGATGTTCAAATGTTGCTTTAACACATGCATTTCATCCTCTGTTTCAACACCAAATAAATATTTCAAAATTTTGCCTCCTATTGCTAGCAAGGCCCGTCTAAGACGTGTATAAAGATAGCCATCCTTGATAAGACGGATTAGAGAATCGGTTTCAATGTTAACAGTATTTAATTTGTCTGCTAATGGGTTGGTGGAATTTAGATTACACATGTATCTAGGCGGCTTCAATTTGACTCGTGTTGTGATGTTAAAATTTATGAATTGGGCTAGGGCTGGCAAAAATTTAGGTTGGGGATAGAATACAACACCAAAGTTGTGCCGAAGCACGGGTTGGGGTACAGATATACTCATCTGTACAAGAGAGACCACAAGGCATAGCCTGTAATCAGAAAAATATACACAAAATATAAACAACAAGTAGCGCCTGTATTTGTCCTCCTTGGTAGGCGTGCAATGTCTGAAAATTCAAAATGGCAACGTGCATCTTCAGCCTAGTGTCAGACAGAAAATATTTATAAAATATTAGGGTTCCCTTACCAGATTGCCGACAGAACGCTGAAGACCATAGTGTACTGCTTGGTTAACACAAGAAACTCAAGAGTAATGCAACGTCAAGAGTGTGAGCAGCGCGTGTAAGTGAGTGAATGTGACTGAGTCTGAAGGGTGCAGGCATATATGGTGCCTGGAGGAGGGTGTGACCAGTCGTGCGTGCAGTGCGCAACGCATGCTGTGACGTCACACGGGTGGACGGTGTGAGCCAATAGGGTGGATAAAACCAAGTGACCCGTATCGACCACGTGGGTGTGTGTGCATAAATTAAGTTGGGTGGTAGGTTGTTGTTGGAGGGGTTGTTCAGGCCCTGCCCCCTACCATGAAATCCTGGTGTTCCATGCTCAGGATAATTGAAGATTTACACTCACCACATGCTTTAAACAGAACTGAACAGTCAAATCATGGTTTTATGTCCCTAGTGCACAGGTCTGAGAGGATGTGCCATCTTTCTTTAATAGTCAGTATGAGTTGTTGTAATGGGTCAAAACTTACATCATAGAAATGACGATTTTCAACAAAAAATATAATAATTATAATAATAATAATAATTGTAAGTTCAAGATGGATAATAATTCATATTTGCACAGAAAATAAAGTAACTTAGTCATTTAAAGGTGTATGATGACAAAAGTTGGATGAATGTACATAAGGACGACTTCTTTCCTCAAGTTGGTTGGTGGGGGGGTGTTTTATTGTCTATATACATGGGTGAGGGGTTGTAGCGTCCTCTCATCAAACATGGCGTCGCATCATGATGCTGGACGTTTGTATATCACTAAATGCACTAATCCAATAAGTGGGTGAAGTACATGATACAACGTTGTCGTCACCTTTGTGGTCGCCTGAGAATGCGGCACAGGTGGCGCTGTTTGGATAGGTGTATGTGGGTGTAATTGGGGGTGAGTAATCCTTTAATGATTAACAGACACTCCTATTGTGTGCTACAACTTATCTGGTTTTATTACTTTTTCTAATGTTGTATGAACGTTGTTTGTACACTAATCTAACAATAGGACGATTCACACATCTGATTGCACTCTCTGTGCGGCACACAACGCGTCTAATAGGTGTCGAGTGGATGTACATTGCACCAAACAATGCAGTGAACATGTAGTGGCCATAAATAGCTAATTGGGGGGACGCTGTGGCGGCGTCATGTGCACCTCGGTGCCTATTTACAGCCTGTGAAGTGGTTAAACAAAGGGTGTGCCTTATCAAGGCGCGCACCTGTATAGCAACCTGGATGTTTGATGTCAGGTGTTGTTTATACTTGGGGGTTATACGGAGACAATAGGCCCAGTATGTCAAATATTTTATGGTCTCATCCCCAGGCTATACAAAGTGGCTGTAATAGAATTAACTATTTATATTCTTATAGCTGAGTCTGGTATCTTAAAATTGACCAATTTCAAGCGCTCTACATGCACTGGTTGTTTTATTGTTACCCCTGAGTAGTATATACATGCAAACTGAGCGCAATGGATTAGCTACTAACTAGGTCATGACCTACTGGTAGACCGGAAGTGACCTAGTTTCAGCCAATCAGAGGGCTGGATTTGACAGGAAGTGACGTCATAAGGTCATGACCTAGTTTTTTCGACCAATCAGAGAGCTGGATTCCATTTGACCTAGTGACCTGACCTAGTTACATAAATTAAAAGAATTGTGCAATACCTAGAGCTGACCTACTTGCAAACCGGAAGTGACCTACTAACCTACTTGCAAAAACGTATGACCTACGTATGAGGGTGCATTGCGCAATCCTTGAAAGAAATTACACAATGTTCTGATGCAATACTTTTATGGATTTACGCAATACTTATGACTCATTTTGTTATGTCTCTTCATTTCATGCATTAAAATAAAACACAACTCATTTATTTCACATAACAGCTTATATTTTTATTAGACACAATATTTACAGATGAAGACAGATTTTCCATTTCCGGGGCATGCACATATACTACAAAAACATTTGTTGTGTGTGAATTTACTTGCTTGATACCAGCTTTGGCCAGTGAGACTAGTTTTCCATGTGTTGTGGAAACAATAACTGTTAAGTTTGGCTATGTTAGATATAGCATGCTCGAACAAAGCCTGGGCCAGGAAGTAAGTTTGACTGTTTTTGGGTCCAGGTAAAAGACCAGATAAAAAACCATCCTTAAAGTTTACCTCAAAGGAGAAATGATTTTTCACTCCAGGTATACTTAATGCATGAAGTTCCAGAGAGACCTGCAGACATGTGAAACAAATAGTTTTAGCAATAGCAGATACTTCCAGTTTACAATTACACTGACAAAACACTCCTACTATGGGATTACATTCTAACTCTTGGAGAGTAAGAGCAAACTTTCTTACACTTCCTAAAGTGTACCTTGTGTAGTGTCTTGGGCAGCCAGGTTCAGTGTGCAATTGATATACTCCTATACACCAATCATGCATTATCAAGTTAACTTTTTTCACTCGACAATAGTACATGCAGTTTCTGTAGGCGTCCCAAAAAGCTGAAGAGAAATATTTGTACATTTTAACACTAGTTATACAGTGGTCAACAGTGTCTAGTTCAGCTCCTCTAAAATAACCAATGTTTTCTGCAGGTATTATTTCCCAAAAGAAATTCTCTGAACATCCACATGCTACAGAACTTATATCATTGTCAGGTGTTATAGAAGAAGCTTGATTATATGAAGCAACACTTTGTAAAACTGGACGCATGTAATAGTCATAAGGTGGAGTTTCTGTGGTTTGCTCCACAAGCATAGCTTCTAAACTTTCCATGTTAAAATGGTTGCTTAAATCTAACCAGATACTAATAATCTGGTGAACGTGACGCTATGAGTTAAGAAATCTGGTACCACTTTTTTTCTGTTCCAACTTAATTTCTTCAGCGCCGGATTTTTTATTTTTTGTCGTGAACATGTACAGCGTTCACTTTTGTGAAAAGTTTTTTTTTTATTTTTTGGGTGATACAGTTCACTTTTCTTACTTTTTTATTAGTTTTTTTTCATGATACAGTACACATTTTTTTTACCTTTGTTTTTTATTTGAAAAATGTTCATTTGAACAAAAATATTTTCCAGTTTAACACTGTTTTCTATGGAAAAAAATGTTCATTTGAACAAATGTTCGTTTGAACAATTGTTCAAATGAACATTTTCCATTTTAACACTGTTTTCTATGGGGAAAAATGTTCATTTGAACAAATGTTCGTTTGAACAATTGTTCAAATGAACATTTTCCATTTTAACACTGTTTTCTATGGGGAAAAATGTTCATTTGAACAAATGTTCGTTTGAACAATTGTTCAAATGAACATTTTCCATTTTAACACTGTTTTCTATGGGGAAAAATGTTCATTTGAACAAATGTTCGTTTGAACAATTTTTCAAATGAACATTTTCCATTTTAACACTGTTTTCTATGAAGGAAATTTGTTCATTTGAACAATTTGTTTAAAACTTTTTTCTTTCAACGAAATGTACAACTGGAAGTGAAACTAGAAAAAGAAACCGTTTTTTATATAGAAAGGGGTAGGGTGCTTACACCGTCTTCACATACTTGTCTCTTTATGTACTGATAGGTTAGACCTTGTTTCCTTTGAGAGTAAGTCGTAACGCTGTGGTTAACTACTTTAAATCCTTTGTTGACTACCGTGACAACATTTTCACTGTCCAGTACTTCTTTGTACTTGTCAGTGGTCAGGGGGTTTTGTTTTTGAATTACACCTTTGCAACTCATTTTAACGGGCACATTTACTCCTGTGCCTATGTAACATTTGGAGTTCAAGGCAGTCATTTCGTCACCTTCCCACTCCACTTTGAATAACCCGGGGGTTCTCTTGTCAAACGCCAGACGGCTCTTACAACATGGTTGAGGCAGCCACAGCTCACCCAATACTTTGGTCTGAACATAGTTCTCTCTGTGGTGACTGTTGTCACATGATTCAGAGGGCAACCATTTGTGACGTTCTCTGAAGAAAGCTTCACGTTTTTCAGGAATAATTACGTCTTCTATTTTCTCTGCACTTAAAGCAAAGTAAAAACTGTCAGTGTCCATTTCACACATTTCAAAATCTTTCTCGTCTATGTATTCAAGGAGAAAGTCGTAATAGAAAGCCAACATTTTAAGTTTGGCATATTGGTATACCATGAACCCTATTTGAACTGGGAGATCGTAGGTGATGGAGGTGGGCAAACAGGACAGTTCTACCGTGTTGTCACTTATGTCTTGCACATCTTGCACTGACCAGTGCATGGCCAAACGTCTTGCCTTAGAGGGGTGAAGATACTTTGTTTGAACAAAGTTTTGTTTGTTGCATATGGTTTTTCCGTATGAACCATTTCCCAAAAGTTTGTACAGATCTGACAAAATCTTACAGTCTATATTTTCGTCGCCCTTCCTCCTAGCTTTGGTTACTTCGTCCATGAAGGGTAAAAAAGTCTGTTCTGGAGTGTATTCTACGAGAAGGTGTACTGTCGTAACTACCAAACCTTTCTCCAGGTACCACTTCAAGAGAGGAGTTCCCAACAAAATTCCCTCTGCGTGGTAGCTGCCTATAAGTTGGCGTTGCGGTTGTTTTAGCTTACCTGCTGCTTCCAGGTAACGTTTCATATGTTCACCTACGTCTTTTTTTCCTACTAAACAGTTTTTGAAAATAGGTGTCATTTCACTGAATTTTTCTTTCAAGTATTCAGGTGTTTCTATGTCTACCTGGATAAGTCCAAAAGTTGTTCCTTTAGAAACCCCTCTCAGTATTTCATCCTGACTTTTTCTGCCTTGGCACAACGGTCTTTTAATTTCCCATTCACTTTTTGTTTCTCTGCACAAGTTTTCAGTTTTTTCTTTCAACCACATACACTCATACTTTTCCTCTACTTGGTAACCTAACGATTGAAGATATAGGGTAGTCAAAATGGTATTTTGGTTTTTTTCTTCTAACCATGCCTTTCCATTGGGGTCTCTCAAAACTGATTTAGTGAGGTGACATATGTGACCATGCCAGTAGCACCCGTGAAACTGGTATACTTTTTTTGAAGCTGGATTATAACCGTCCACTTTTATTTTCCTTGAACCCAATACTACTTCCCCGTAGTTGTATTGGTGTAATATCTTGACTTTGTCTGTCACAGTTTTGTATCGCAACCATTCTGTGGCTGAGTAGCTAATTTGTTGACTGCAAACAGCTTGAAAATCGTTTTCTTTCCTGCGCACCACATAATAACCTGTGCAGTGCTCTTCACCCATGCACTTGAGGTACAAGCTGTTAGCATCTACCCCTACTATGTGTCTGCATACTTTGCTTTGTGACCCGTATTTTTTTTGTCTTATTCTTGTTTCTCCACTTTTGTGATGTCTGTGAAAAATAATAGAGGGACCCCCTACTAAGTTGCGTCTGAGCAAGGAGTGAACATCCTTTTCTTTCTCACCAAAAAGAATGTAAGGAGTGGCATTAGGTGCAGTGTTGTTGAAAAGAAACTTCAAGGTTAAACCTGGCAAAGTTAAACCGTCTTTGAACATGTCTACCCCACGATCTATAAAAAATTTTGTGTGCTCGTTTATGGCTAAAACAAAGGGTTTAACATCCAGGTTGTTGTAATATATCAAGTAGTCGTTCATAGTTTTCATTTTGTTTTCTTTCCAGACCTTTTTACATTCAAGATAATCTTCTTTGCTTATTCCACCACCCGACAAAGAACTGTAGAATCAGTGGCGTGGAGGAAGAGCTTTGTTGTTCAGTTTTCTTATGTTGTCCATCCACTCGTAGGGAAAAAAACCTTTTTCAGCTTTCCCTTTTAGAAAGGCTTTCAGGTAGTTTGCGTAGGAATAACCTGGTGCCAAATAGTTAAACATGTCAAGGAAAAGAAGATGGTCTGTGTACACTGCTATGTACTTGTTGCATTTTTTTATGGTTTTCATTTCTGTTTTGTCTGTGTCTATAAAAAAAGAATGAAATTCCTTTTTTATCAAATTAATGTCATACTTTCCAGAGTTGAAACCTAGAACAGGGACTCTTTCTATGTAGGTAAGAAGTTTTTCCTTCACTTCAAGAACATGGGAGATTTTTTTTTTGGGATTTTTTTTGTTCTTTGCTGGAAAAACTTTGCTAGCTTTATGTTCTAGTTCCTTTTGTTTTTCTTCTAGAGAGTCTAGTTCGTCTAAAACATCTCTAAAATTCTCTTTCACCTGTTCTCCTATCATCTGCCCCAAGTTGTTTATGTGTTCCAACACATTTTTAACCAAAGGATCGTCGTCCCTGTTGGAATTTCTGACAAAACACACTGGTTCTGTATGCCCAGGAAAATCAGAAGCTACACTGGCAGAAAGGGGTATGTGAGTTTTTTCTATCACAGTGTTAGCATTTTCTGGGGACGAATTTTCAGGTTGGACGAAATAGCTTTCAAAGTCAAAAACAATTTTATAGGGGTATATTTTTTTCTCAGGTGAACAAACTATTCCCAGTTCCTCTAAAACTTGAAAAACTGTTTTGGATGGATTGTATGCTCCACCTTTGTACCTGAAGCTGACTTTGGTGCAATCTTTTTTCACCCCATTGTGTTGTTTCAAAAGGAAGCTACGAGTGAAAACTTTATGACACTTTTCACAGGGGTACATTTTACCATACAGTCCCATGTTAGTTATTAAACTTACATGGTTTCTGTGTAAGTTCAAGTTCATGATTTTTTTGGATGAACACATGTTTGACCTTATAATTTTAGGTCGCCCCTTTCTTTTACCAAAAGAGGGAAGGTAAAAGATTCTTATGTTAACTTCAAACATTTTTTCTAACCTGTCTAAATCTCTTATGTTAACACCCTCAAAAGTCTCCTTGTTCACCCCTGGATAGGCTTCAAGGAAAAGCTCTTGAGTTTTTTCTAAAGATTCATACAGGAAGAAAGACAGACATCTAAAGAAACACAAGTTGTCCTTGTACGCCCTTTTGGTTTTAGGGTCTCTGTGAAAGTGTTGCATTCCTCTTTGTCTTAAACCTGGTGGAACAGTTTTCATTTTACCTAAAAGATATTCACCTCCCGTAGCCCTTATCAGTGTGATGTTGGCGTTCACGTTGCCTATTACACTCCATTTAGTAGAGGGTCTTTGAGTGTCTTCTTTAATGTTGTTTTCTATTAAATCTAAACACTCTGCAAAGTCTTTGTCGTCCCTTATAAAAATGTAAGGGTCTCTATGACTTTCACTGTCATAGAACAAAGACGAGTTGTTGGCAGAAGCATGAAAGTACATGACTTTCTCTTCTTCTTCTTCCTCCTTAGAGGAAGACAACAACCTTCCAAAAGAGACAGCCACTTTGTAAGCCATAACTTGATTTCTATGAATAGAGGTAAGCGCCTCTATTACCTGTTTGGCTCCCAAGTCTTTGTTGAAACTTGTCATTCTGACGTTGAAAATGGACTGAAGCTTACCAAGCACAGCCAAACCTGAAGCTATGGACTTGAAGTTGTCACGGTAACTGCTTTTATGCAAAGAATTTTTTTCTATTTCTTTTGGAAGTTCTAAGCTGTCGGAAAAAGTTTCTCTTCTACAAGAATCTGAGTTACATAAAGTTTTTCCACTGTTTTCTACAGTAACCAAACGAGGAGGTCTAGGGGTGTTACACATTGGACAGTTGACGGTGTAAAGTTGTTTTACCTTTTTGGGCGGCATTTTTTTTTTAAGGTTTCTTTTTCTTGTTTCACTTTATGTTCTATATACAAACTTATAACTAAAACCTAACCTAAGTATACATGGAGTACATATGGAACTTAAACCTACGCTGGGCTATGTTGACTAAAAACGGAGTACATCTAAATCTAACTACAAATTAGCTGATATACATGATAATGTAAAAGCACTGAACAAGGAGCTGTTGACCAGACACTATACAAAGTTGACCACTTACCCAGAGTAGAAATCGGTCGTTTCGTCTAGGAAGGGACCAACTCGTGATTTTATGTCCTCCAGAATGAAGGGGGACACAGTGTGTCCGCAGTGTGTGGCTGAGGGGGGCATTCTGAAGCTGGAAGACACCGAGGCATTCATTTCCTCCACGTAGCTGGTTGTTCCTATGTGAACTTTAGGAGTTCCCTTGTACAAGTTTACCAGGACCATAGCCCGGCCTCCACTGGGGTCGGTGCAGTCTTGGTTCAAGGACAACAAAAGATTATCCACCTTCCTCTCTCCAAGGGCAGCTAGGCGGTGTAACTCCTTGTACTTTCCTAGGATGCACTCTATCTGGTCCACTAAGTTCCTGAATTCACGCGCCTCTAGGTTCAAGCACCGCTCGTAAGGTTTGTCCAGGTAGGTTCTTAAGCATACTCCCCTGATGCTAGGTTCCCTGTATATTTCTATGCAGGCGTTGTTATCCCCTTCCGGATAAAAAACTTGGTTGGGGGCAGGTGACTTTTCTTGGAAACCAAATCGAGCAGGCCACTTTTTTACCACCAAAGGCACTGACCTGAAGCCCACAAGCTTGCTGGAAGAACTGGGGGCAGTGCCCTCCCCAAACTTTTGCCTGTGTGACTTGTCTTTAGGAGAAGGAACACCTGGGACAGAACCAATTGGCTCGGCACCATAGGATGAAGTCGCTGAGGAAACTGAAGCAGGGGTAGAGACAGGGGTTTTCTTGTGGTAGGCGCGCTTCTGTCTTTTTTTCTTAGGCTCCCCTTCTCTCTCACTGGAACAGTTTCTTTTTTCCGGCGGGCTTTTAAGAAGCAGCTCCTCTACCGGAACCGGGAGAGAGTACAGAGGAGAAGGGCCGGTTAAATCTATAACCTCTACCTGCGAATACCCCCCGCGGTGAGCAGGTGAAGGTGTCCCTTGTGTTAAGTCCACCACTTCTATGGGTTTAACTGCCGGTGATGAGGTTGTAAGGTCTATAACCTTTATTGGACTGACCTGGGGAGAAGGTTCCTCCGGAGTCACGGGTGAGTAAGAGGCGGACGTAGGTGCTTCAGTGGGGGGTTGGTAGTTCAAAGGTGCCGGGGGATTGATGTATTCCCTGATGTCAAAATCGCCGTCGCCAGCTTCCTGAGGAGAGCGAAACCGGACGCGATCCAGGAAATCAGTGATTTCGCCATGAAGAGCTGCAAGAGCGGCTTCCTGTTCTCCTGCATCAGGCACTTCAGTTGGAAGCCGAGCAGGAGTTGCAGGTGGTTTATCAGGTGAGGCTGGAGAGGTAGGAGGAGGGGCGATGCCCGACGTCTTTTCCTCTGTCTGTTTAGAAGTAGTAAAAGTTAGTGGAGCCAGTTTTTTAGCTCCTCCTCTCCTGACACTAAGTCCCGTCTTCATGCGACCAGGCATTGTTCTCCTTGAAGATGAAAGGGTGGCAGGGCTGGAAGGTGCAGGAGCAGGACGGCGAACAGCAGACAAACGTCAGAAAAGGTTTGATGAAGATCGAGCAGCTCAAGTCTACTTTATAGTAACTATCCTGATACGATGCTGGGACGTTCCCTTGTCGTTCAGATAACGTACAACCACGTCCATGAGTCGTAGATAACCGTGCTTTTCCATTCATAGTATGTTTTACACTTAGTCAGTGTTGTTTTGGAAAAAAGTAAAAAGCTTAACTCAAATAAAAAACGTGATAACGTTCAGTCAACGTTCAGGGTGAGGCTTGTAAAACGAGTCTTGTTGTTACCATTCTGTAATTAACGCAGACCATTCGTCATTTATCAGAACTAGCTTCTCTCAAGCAGACATGGCTAACTTTTGTCCTTTGCCTTTGTCTTTGACCGTAGGTCACAAAAGGCGTCAGGAGGTGTTTATTTCAGACATCAGGAGGGGCGTAGAAGAAGGTAAGGTGTGGGCTGTGTGGAAATTCTGTCCTGAAAATTTGAACAGGGATCTTTACATCCCTCCTAACTGTAACTTCAAACAATGCTTTCTGCACAACCAAACCACTGCATTGGTTCCTGGTGGACCCTCTGTGAAAAAACTTATCTCAGAAAATGGGGAAAGTTTTTTTTCAGGTGTTCTTTTGGGACATGGTGCCATGGTACACTTGATGTCTAGACATTCCATTTCCTCTGGAAGTTCAAAGAAATTCATTTCAGACAGACAAAAACCCTTTTTTCTAAGGGATCAACCTTTGGGGGGAGGGCCTGGTAATTCAGTTTTCATCGATTCTACTATGGTGAAGGCTTTAATTAAAGCCACTTTACTTCACCCAGACAAAATTACACACTCTTTAGGTTCAAAAATTTTCTATGAAAGAGGTTTCAGGACAGAAATTGGACACAATTACCATGGATGCTGTCATGTTGTGAGAGTTATAACTGAAATAACTACCTCCCATGAAAAAGGTCAGCTGAAGGTGGTAACAGCCTACCCCGTATCTAATTTTTGGTCCTCCTAATAAAACTGAACAAAAATAAACGATGATCCTCCGGGTAAGGCCCCTGGGCCAAACCCACCCTTCCACATGTTTTCCCCTCTTTTCAGAACGCTCAGGCACTGACCCTGACGTTTGTTTCGTCCTTGAGCAATAAATCATTTCAGGAAAGTGCGATAAGGAAAGACTGACAGGTTTCCTATAAAGGTTAAACGGGGACTAAACCATCGTTATTTGACACGACAACCTTCGACCTACTATGTCGCGTTACTCCCTGCAGCGTGTATTAGAACAACGTCACCCCGACGACACTCAAGTTCTGACATACGTGAGGGAAAGAAATGAAATTATATGTTGCTCTTCAATTTGTTTCAGGTACGTGTGCAAATACTTGAAAGAATGTGTTCTTCACCGGAAAAAATTATACTTAGTTTTTTCTTCAGTGCAATCAAGTTTTACATCCAAAGACAGAAAAACCTTGAGGAAAATGGTTTTGAGTCATAACTTGTCGAAATTTTCAGCGGTGGAAACCTTGGGTTATGCCCTGAAGCATGGAAGAAAGGGAAAGGGCCCACTGAAAAACCCCTTCCATTTGGAAGCATTGAAAGCGGCAGAAGAGCATCACGCCAAAGAAAATCCCCGCCTACTTAACCAGCGTCTTCATTTCTTCATGTCTATTTTGGAACTTCTAGCTGAGTGCTTAGAAACCAAAACTTTGTTTTCCTCCTGCCCCATATTTCACATCCCATCATCGTCCCTGGATCGTTTCAGTGTAGAGGAGAAAGAAAAAGTTTGGTTTTATCTGGCTATGTGGTGCACCCAGCTTATCTCCCTTACTCACTGTTTTCACCACAATCAGCTCGCTTTACACTCAACGTCATAACAAATTTAAACGAACGAAGAACGATGTAACATGCTTACCTAAACAGGGGGAAGGGAATGGGAGAAATATATAGAATAGGATAGAATAGGGTAGGATAATATAGGGTAGGGTAGGGTAGGGTAGGGTAGGGTAGGAAAGGGTGGGGTTGGGTTTAAAAAACTATGGGGTGGGGGGGTGGGGGCACCCCTCAAGTATGGGGGGTTTGGGGCTTGTTGGCCCGGGCTGGCCGCCCAAAATAACCCACCTAACCCACCCACCCACCCACCCACCTAAACCACCTACCCACCTACCCTACCCTACCCTACCCTACCCTACCCTACCCTACCCTATATAAGTCAACTGTATGCTTTCTAGCCTGTCATAACCTACCTGCCTTCCTACCTGCCTACCTTACTTGCTCAACGCCTTTTATTTGGACGCTATGGAGTTTCACCTTTCGGACAAGTTGTTATTCAAGGTCAGTGAAAAAATATCTGAAAAAGACTACCCTCGATTAGGGGTTTACTTAGGACTCAGACTAAGTTTAATGGATTACATGGAGAAAATACCGTCTCTTCGTTCTATTGGGAGAGAAATGCTTATTTCATGGAGCAGAAAGAACGTGCGTTGCAAGTGGATGGTATTGAGACATGCATTAAGTGACATAGGTCGTTACGATCTAACTGATTATTGTAGATGGTACATGGGATATTACAACGTAGTGGACCATTGTGAAATTCCTCCAGAACAGTGGAAAGTTGATACTTTGTTCGTCAACCTGGCAGACAAGTTCGAAATGCTTGACTGGAGGAAACTGGGAACTCAACTTGGATTGAGCGACCACGAGCTTAACCTGATATCCACCCCTGTTCCAGGGAAAAAAGGTGTCACAAATCCTGTATTCGAAGTTCTGATGGTTTGGAAATATAGAGAAATATCTCATCCAAGCTGCCTAATAGCCAGTCTATACAACATGGGACTTTCTGATGTAGCTCTTTACGTGGAAGGTTTGAACAAGGGTTCTACTGGTTTAAAAGAGGACTAGGTTGCTCCTTTGGTCACTTTGGTTTAAGATATCGTCCAACATGGATCACAAGGAAAAGGAGATCATTTTTGACCCACGTCTACAAAGCCCCTTCACAATGATCATAGCTGGACCTACTTCTTGTGGGAAAAGTCAACTTGTTTTCAAGTTGATTAAAGGTGTAGACGAGCTTGTTATTCCAAAAATACACGACATATACTACTGCTACAGTCAATGGCAAGATGGATTCGACGAAATGGCGAAGTTGGGGGTTAAGTTTAACAAAGGGCTTCTTTCAGAAAACTTTTTGTTCGAGGATGAAAGAGACGTGACTAAACATGGACTGGTCGTAATAGACGATCTCATGGATCCCGAGTACGTTCCCACCATAATGAAACTTTTCACTGTGGGCTCTCACCATCGCAGTTTAAGTGTAATTTTTGTTACTCAAAACTTGTTTTTCAACAATCCTGCCTTCAGAACCTTGAGCTTAAATGCACACTACCTAGTTGTTTTTAAAAACCCTAGAGACATGAGTCAGATAGGGCACATAAGCAAACAGGCCTTTCCAGGACAGAAATCCTTTTTGACGGAGGTATATAACTCAGAAACCAAAGAGAAACATTCATACATCCTATTGGACTTTAAGCAGAGCACACCTAACGAGCTTAGGGTAAGAAACAGCATAACAACTCCTTGGAACACCTTGGTTTTCATTCCTCAAGCTTCAGCTTCGAAAAGAAAAAGATAGAATGGTGACCAAAAGATCTCCTTCTGGAGGAAAATTTAAAACAATTAGGAAACATTACCACTTGTTGAAACACATATCCAAGTGTTCCTCGGCAGAGTGTTCCCACATTATCAAAGGTCTCAGCGATGAGGTCATTAGGTTGATGAGTCAAATTTGCGTCAACGTAATGAACAAAAACCTGTTGCGTAACGAGTCCGACGCAGTCAAACGTTTATCACCCTACAAGAAAGAACTCAAGTCAGTCACAAGGCACAAGGCTACCGTTAAGCAGAAGAGGAAAACCTTTGAGCAAAAGGGTGGATTTTTGGGAACCATTTTGGGCCTCGCCTTACCCCTGATAACAGGTCTCATAGGAGCACGTCGATAAAAAATCATGTCTTATTCAAGGATGGCCCTCGTAAGGGCGGATCTTGTTCCCCGAGAAAAAAAACCTTCTTTTGTTAGTCCTTCCTCTCCTCCCCAGCCTGGACCTAGTGTTCAAGACCAGTACTACAGCACTCAACTTTTAAGAGAAGGTTTAACTCCTGATTCCAGCCTGGTTCAAGTCCTGAACCACCTTCAAAGTAAAGCACATGAGGTGCTTAACTCTCCTAACCTCAAACTGAAGGAAAAGTTAAGGCAGTACAATCAACTTATGATAAAGTCGGGAATTTTAACTAAAAAAGCCAAGGCCTTAGGACAACGTAGGGAAGGTCCCTATCCTGGTCGAGCAGTAGGACAAGGCCCTGCAGGAGCAGCAGCAGCAGCAGCAGCTGGGGGTGTAAACAATTCTTTAGAAGACACCGACGACGGCGACGACGATGATGACCACACTTTCACAGAGACTAGAGACGATCCACCACTTCCTGACGATTCAGACGGAGACAGTGTAGACGAGTTCAAAGGGGAGGAAGGTTTTAAACCTCGTGCAAGAGACAACACAGAGGGTATGGACGCCGACATAAAAGAAAGAATACCTGCAAGTTACAGAACGACTGCTAAAAATCTCTACAGAGAATTATCTCGTCACGGAAGTCAAATTTTGAATTGGAACAGAGACGGAGAAATATATGTTAACGGGGAACGTGTGCCTGGAACTGACATAACAGATTTGTTAGCTTTTGCTGCCCGACCAAAGTCTTTGAAAAAGGACCAACCTAAAGGAAGTCAGGTTTTCATGAGAGCAGTTAAAAGGCTGAACCCCACCTTAAAATTTGTCAAAAACAAGTCGGCTTTTGCAGGGCACAGTCCTTCCTTTGCTGCCAGTCCCTTGAAAAGAGCTTCCCCTATCAAGAAGAGGAAAGTAAGTCAAAAGGAACTGGACATAAGTTTATATGGCGCACAAGGCTTTGAAAAAAGATGTCCTCAGGTTTTACACAGATCCTAAACAACCTGGAAGTTTCACCAGCGTATCTAAACTTCAACGTCATCACTTCAAGAAAACAAAGAAAAAAAACATAGAACAAGCTTTGGAAGATGTAGACGCTTACACCAGACACAAACCTTACAAGAGAAGATTTCCAAGAAGAAAAACACAAACATGGGGGATAGACAAACAGTGGCAACTTGACCTCATAGACATGCGAGAATTTTCAAAGGAAAACAAAGGATACCAGTACATTCTAGCGGGAATAGATGTTTTTTCAAGGTATGGTTTTGGACAACCTGTGAAAAGTAAGAGAGCTGATGACGTGACAAAGGCTTTCAAAAAAATGAGCAAAGAAAGAAAACCTCAACAAATTCAAACTGACAAGGGCAAAGAGTTTGTCAACAAAATTTTCAAAAAACACTGTGAAGATCAAAAAATCAATTTTTTCACAGGAGAGAACGACGACGTGAAGTGTGCCTTAGCCGAAAGATTCAACTCTACTTTACAAGGAAAAATGTGGAGATGTTTCTCTCATTTCAATAACTACAAATGGGTTGACTTGCTGCCCGACTTGGTTAAGTCCTACAATTTGACTTACCACAAATCCTTAGGAGCTGCCCCTTCAGACATAAATAAAAACAACTCTGAAGTCTTGTTCTACAGGTTGTACGATCAACCTCAAAAGAAAAAAGTTCCTGTCCTTCAGTTGAAGAGAAAAAATCAAGTGCGAATGTTGAAAACAAAGAAAACATTTAACAGAGGGTACGAACCTAACTGGACTGAGGAAATATACACAGTCGACAACATTTCACCCAAAGGGTACCACCTGAAAGATCTCCTTGGAGAAGAGATAAAAGGAAGCTTCTACGAACCTGAAGTTCAGAAGGTGCAAGTCCGTCACGGAAGACGCTACAACATAGAAAAAATAGTAAAATACAGAGGAAAAGGCAAGAAAAGAGAAGCCTTGATCAAGTGGAAGGGTTATGGAGACAAGTTTAACTCTTGGGAACCTGTCAAGAACATAAGCAAATGGCGTTTACCTTAACTTTACCTAGTAACTCATCTATGAACGTTTTTCCTGACAACACTTTAACTAGTTACAATACAATTTTGGCAGAATACATTAACTCTCCTACTCAGTTAGAGTGTGCTCTTCAAGAAATAACCTGTCCTACCACGTGGTACAACGTCAAAGAAGAACCCATTCTCTTGGTACAGGGAGAAAACGACCTGACAAACAACCTCCGCTCTGTAGTAGCTTTATTGAACAAACGCAGAAGAGAATTTTTTCCTCTGGAAAAACCAGGAGCCCATAGTGTCTTCAGTAGAGCTTCAAGCTCTACATCAAATTTATCAGCCCAATCTGCTTTGAAGAGAGGAGTAAAAATAACAAAAAACCTACGTCATGTCAACCCTGTGGGATCGACTGAAACCATTCCTCCTGCTGGTCCTGCAAGTGAAAGTCCACCAACTCCTGCTGCTGCGACTGAGACGCCATCTGGAGGATTCACTTCTAACCAACCCACGCCAGAGAAGGAGGAAAAGGAAGAGGAGGAGGCTGAGGGGGAGCGTGACACGGCAGGCAGAGAGAAAAGGGAAATATCGTCGGCTGTGGCTGAAGTGATGTCTATGGATGACAGGGAAAAAAGGTCTCTTTCTTTTTTTGAAGAAAAGGCCGTCTTCACAGACTCTGCTAACGTTTCTCCGCTCTCTCCCAGTCAGTTACAGGCTGTAAAAATATGTACACGCTTCAAGGAAATTAGCAGATACCTGTCTAAGTATTACTTCAAGGAAGGTAGTATCTACAATATGTTTGCCTTAGAAGGTGTGAACCTGGAAAGCAACTCAGAGTTGATAGGATACTTGAACAGGACCATAAATAAACTACAGAGCATGTTGGTGAGAAAACTAAGAAACTACAGGAAAAACAACAAAGCCACCGTGTTTCACTACAACAAATACACAATGAAAAGTGTAGTTTCCTTGCCTCCTGGTGTGGTTATGCAACTCCCAGAAAACTTAGGGAAACAATTAGGTTTTGACGGAAGTGTTTTCCTAAGTGGAAAAACACAAAGCCCCTACGTGGTAGACCTTCAGTACAAAAGTCGATGTGCTTTCGTGTACTCTGACATAGTCAAGCACAGTCTTGTGGGTGATTCTAAAGCACCCCTTCTGAGGCAAATCAACATAAATCGCTACAACGGTGACATGCAGACCATAAGTTTCCAGAACTTGATATATCTGCCAGTCACTAAAACCACCTTCAGACAGATAGGGATATACTTAAGAGACAAGACTGGGGAACCTATACCATTTGAAAGCGGATCAGTGTCGGTGGTACTTGCCTTCAGACCTCTTCAAGGATAGGAGTATATTACCATGCTTCACTACTATGGAACACCTCCATACCTGGCCCCTAGGGGTCAGTACGCTGAATACTACAGAAAATCACAGTTTGGGAACGGTGCTTTACCAGCGTACGGTGGCAGGGGCAGACAAAGAGGGCACGGACTTGGTTCGTTAATAGGTGGTTTACTGAGAGGAGCTGTTCCCCTCTTAAGTAAAATAGGACGCTCAGCTGCCAAATCTGCAGGCAAAGCCTTGCTTACTACAGGAGCTGGAGTCTTGTCCGACGTGGTAACAGGAAAAGGCTTCAAGAAAAGTGTAGTTAGGAGAAGTAAAGCTACAGGGAAGAACTTACTCAAAAGGGCTGCTTCTTCTGCTCAAGGATACATAAAAGGTACATCTGAACCTCCTCCAGTCAAACGACGAGCAACCGGCAAGCGCGGAGGACGTAAGGGGCAACGCGGCAGAGGCAGAGGACAAGCTAGAGGAAGGACCTTGTTCTAGTCATGAGTCTCCTTCATCCCAAGGGTCAGGTATGTGCAGTAGGTGAACTAGACCTACACGCCTTGCCTGTCACTCAAAAGGACATATTAAAATGTCAAAAAATAACCAAAACTACCAACAATGCCCTGACTCCACACACTGAATCATTTGACTTCACCTTCGAACCAAGCAACCTGTACACAGACCTCTCAGAAACTGAGCTGTACATGGAACTGGAAGCCGTGGCGGCAGACGGAACAACTCACCTTGCCGTAGGCATAGAAGCTGCTCCAGTCAACAACTTGGGACACGCTCTCTTTGCTTCCTGCCAGTTGCTGATAAATGGGGAGAAAGTCACCGGCAACAATGAAGACTATGGTCTCAAGGCCTACATTTTGGACACAATTTGTTGCAACAAAGAAGACAAAGAGACTCGGTTGAAAGGGTGTCAAAAGTACATGAAAGACACCTGTGGTCACATGGAAGCCAGAGCGGGCGAAAATGCTGGATGGACGGCACAGAGAGCAGAGTTCAGTGCCCGCAACAAGCATGCCTTAGTAATGAAGCCGCACCTGGATTTAATTAAACAGTGCAAGGTGCTGCCTCCGAACTGTGAAATCAAGTTCATATTCGAAAAAAATCAGCCCAATTACTACATGATGCAAGCAGCCGATCAAAACTACTGGGTCAAAATCACCAAAGCTGAAATGACACTTCTCCAAAAATGTGTCGAAGACGAGGTGGTGAAAACTCACGTCAGCAGTGTCAGGAATCCACATTGGGGCCCTTTCAACTATCACATAGCCAGGTGTAAAGTAACTAAACATACTTTGGACGGTGGCTCACAAGACTACAGTTGGACTCAACCTGACACTACTCAGATCCCCACCAGGATAGTCTTGTGTATGATAAAGGAAACAGCAGCTGCTGGGACTAAGACAGAAAATCCTTTCAACTGCAGGCATTTCAACGTGAAGGAAATATGCGTGAGATATGACGATCAAAAGTTTGAGTTGAAGACCGACTTCGAAACAGGCAACTGCATCAGAGCCTACAGTCAAATGTTCATAGACAGTGGGCTGTCGGCTTTGGGGCAAGACTGTGGCATAACTTTGGAAGATTTCAAAGATGGATATTCCTTCTTTGTTTTCGACCTCACCCCAGACAGAGCACCTGAAGACAGTCGTATAAATCTCATCAAGCAAGGAAAGCTGGGCATTTCCCTTAGGTTTGCCGCCCCGACTACTCACGCCATATCTGCCGTCTTGTGTTCCTTCTACGACAACAACATCCAACTAACGGCTGACTGTCTTCCTGTCACAGACTACCACATGAACTGAGAAAAAAATGAGAACTTCAGACATAACAGGTGCACTGGGGAACCATCCACACACAAGGCGTTTCTACCTGGGAACTTTTGCCAGTAAGCAATGTCCTAAAAAACCAATTCCCTCTACATGTTTCGTCAGTAACACAGATCCAAGCTCTAAACCTGGTCAGCACTGGGTGGCATTTTACGTTTCTCATAACGGGAATGTATTCTACTTTGATCCCTATGGCTTACCTCCGTTTACTATATATCACCAGAGGTTCATGCAAAAGTCGTCAGATGGTCACGGGTCGTTCAGCAGAAAACAAGTGCAAAACTTTTACGCTAAAACGTGTGGAGCCCACTGCATTAACTTCCTCATAGAAACATGTCGGACCAAGGATCCACACCACACTGTGAAAAGGTTTTCTCAGGTCCCCTTCAACTTAATGGACAAAATAGTCAGGCCCTTCCTGAGAAAAAGAGAGAAGAAGAGGCAATGAATTTCGAGATGAGTCCAGAAGAAGTAGCAGTCAAAGCAGACGTGAGCAATCTTTTGGTGAAAGGAAAAGTTAAACGTGAACTGGATGTGATAGACGGGCTTCAGAGCACGGCGGAAGTTATAGACAAGATTCTCATCATCATGGCCGAGTTAATGGACAAAGTGGTAGCCCTGGAGGAGAACGACATAGGAAGAAAGGCCTTGAAGGATTTAATGGAGAGAATGCGGGCCTTAGAGGACCGTAGTCAAAGTCCTACTCCAGCCAAGACCGGGTGCAGTTGGTACTGCAACAAGAATTCATTTTCCATATAATATCCATGTACTCTGCTTGCAAAGCATATCTGATTATAATGATTCATACCTAGCATGTACTCTGATAGGAAGAAAAAATAAAAAGATTGAATTAAAAAAAAACGAGTTGTGTCTTTGTTGCATTTAATCTCATATCAAAATAGTGAGTCATAAGTATTGCGTAAATTCATAGGAACATTGCATCAGAAAATGAGTCATGGTTATTGTGTAATTTCTTTCAAGGATTGCGCAATGCACCCTCATACGTAGGTCATACGTTTTTGCAAGTAGGTTAGTAGGTCACTTCCGGTTTGTAAGTAGGTCAGCTCTAGGTATTGCACAATTCTTTTAATTTATGTAACTAGGTCAGGTCACTAGGTCAAATGAAATCCAGCTCTCTGATTGGTCGAAAAAACTAGGTCATGACCTTATGACGTCACTTCCTGTCAAATCCAGCCCTCTGATTGGCTGAAACTAGGTCACTTCCGGTCTACCAGTAGGTCATGACCTAGTTAGTAGCTAATCCATTGCGCTCAGTTTGCATGTATATACTACTCCCCTGATTGCAATACCCTCAATTGGGCCGTGAATCTTGATGGTAATTCTACTATTAAGTATGGCCCTGAGTACAATGGTTGCAACTTTCTGCTGGTATCTTTTGCAATCCTGTATTTGTTTTTCACATATACAACACAGACCCACAGAAAATGTGTGGTGATTTTTACCTTTGTCCCATCTTTCTTTCATTTTCCTTTGAGACGATTCAAAGTTCTTCAAAGTTCTTCTCAATTTCAGAAGTGAGGCCGTCCTGTTGTTGAATGATTTTCATCAAATGTTCCAAAACAGGTTTTGAATCAATATCTAAATCTTCAAAGATTTTGGCTGGTGGCAGACGAGCATTTCTTCCATACAGGAACAAATATGGGCTGTATCCAAGACTGTATGACGAACTCACATTTAAACCAAATTCAACGGCGCGAATGTATTCGCACCAATTGTCCTGATTTTTATTTGTGAAAGCTCTCAGTGATTGGACTAGTAATTGGTTTGCTCTCTCAACTAATCCTTGGCTCCGAGATTGATAGGGTCCCGTATCTGTTTTCAATGCCAAACTTTTTACAAGATCGTTGAAAAGTTGATTTGAAAGTTGTGCCATTGTCGCTGTAGACTACTGATGGTAGGCCATATACACAAATGATGTTGTTAAAGAACTCCAAAGTCAATGATTTGATGTTCTTTGTAGGCCAAGATATGATGAATCTTGAGTATACATCTACCACTACTTGGACAAATCTGTTTCCATGCTTTGTGGGATGCATCGGGCCGACAGTATCAATCATTAAATGAGCAAAGGGCGTTGGTGATTTATCATGCAACGTCATTGGCAATGTCAATGGTTTTTTCATATATTTTGATTTTTGGCATTTATCACAGGTGTTAACATGGTTATATATGTCCAAACTCATTGTTGGCCAATAAAATCTGGGTGTTATAACACTTGTCAGCTTGGTGATACCAATATGTGCACCGGATGGCGTGTCATGTAAGTTAGTAAGGATGATGGGTACTAACTTCAATGGGACTACAAACTGAGGCGAGAAATGATGCTTCTCACTTAGTTTTGTGTTGATCTTGAATAATACTTTATTTTTTATAAAGTAATGGTCATGTGTCAATAGAATGCCTCTAGCCAATCTGTTGTCAGCCGATAATTTGGCGAATTCTATTTAATTAATGACGCTGGTACAAAACTTGTCCCTATGCTGTTCATTAATCAAGTCTTGGGTTGAAAATGGGTTTTTATACAGATCCAGGATATCTTTAAATGCTGAGGTGGCTCTGTCATGTTTGTACAACTTCACAGCTTTGGCGCGTTTAACTTTGGCCTTTGATGATGTAACCACTGGTCACTTGGATTGTTTCACCAAGGGTTGTTCAATAGCAGGCCTGTCATCTTGATCTAAATCAAGGAATTCGTCAGATGAGGGCTCTAACTCATCAAAGTTGTTATCTTCCTGATCTGAATCGTCCGAACTGTTGCCATCAAAGTCCAATTCATCATAAGCCTTGCGCTTAGCTTGGGCTCTAGTGACAGCGTTCAAATGGGTGTGTTTTTTCATCATTGATTTTGGTTTGTACACTAGGATCGGATAATTTTCCAAATAATCCTCCTGATTGTAGTATTTGATGGAGTGCACTGAGTTGAACCTAGCCTTCTTAAATGGCTTTGCATTGCTCACTTCTACAATATCTTTGTATGGGATTCTGGAGAGGGCATCAGATACAACGTTCAATTTGCCTTTCAAATGTTTGATTGTGAAATCAAATTTGGCAAAAAATTCGGACCATTTTTGCATTCTGCCAGTCAGTTTAACTTTACCATTTAGCGCTACTAATGCAGCATGGTCAGTTAACACTGTGAATGGTCTCCCGATAACGTAGTGTTCAAACTTAATCATGGCAAATTTTATTCCAACAAGTTCTTGGTCAGTAACACTGTAATTTCTCTCGGCAACTGATAATTTTCTGCCAGCAAATGCAACGGGCCTGAGGTTGTTTTCACAATCTCTTTGTGAAATACATGCGCCAACTGCAAACTTGGAACTACAAATGGTTTTGAGAAATTTGGATACTTTAGTACAACGTCTTCTGCTAGTGACAATTTTACTTTGTCAAATGAGCGCTGATGTACATCTGTCCATTTGAACTTTACATTTCTCTTTGTCAGACCGTATAATGGATCCATTGTGCTTGAGAAATGTGGGATAAAGGCCTGGTAGTATGTGGCTAAACCGTTGAATGATTTCACTAGCTTTGGGGTCTTTGGGACTGGGAAATCCTTAATCAACTGAACCTTGTCGGGGTTAGGATAGATTCCATCTGGTGATAAAACGAATCCCAGGAATGGCAATTTCCTGAACCCAAAACTACATTTTGGTTTTTTGAATTTGATGTTGGCCCTTTTGAAAGCCTTAAACAACCCATCCAAATCAGTCAAATGGTCATCCCATGTTGGTGATGCTACTATTATGTCATCGACATATGGTAGGCAAGATGGCAGATGTCTGATAACATTTTCTATAACGTTGTGAAATGCTTTGGGGGACGTTGATAATCCCATTGGCATAGTTTTGTATCGCCATGTTTTACCTGGAGTAGCAAATGCTGTCAAGTTTCTGTCGCGCTCTCTCAATGGAATTTGGAAAAATCCAGAGTAAGCATCTAGTGTGGAGAAATAATTGGCTCCTAAACTTCCTACTTTGTTTAGAGTATCATAAATTCTTGGGAAATTAAAGGCTTGGTTCTTGATTTGCTTGTTTAAATGGCGGAAGTCCACGACTATCCTAAATGATCTTTTACCATTTTTACCTTTGCCTTTCTCTACAAGGAAAGCTGGACTACACCATTCTGTGTGCCCTGGGCATCTCTCAATGACGCCTGCTTTTTCCTGGCCATCCAACAATTTATTCATGATCTCCACTCTGCCGGGGGAAGTTCTGTAGGCCATGATATTAATGGGCTTGTAGTCTTTCTTTAGGTCAATTCTGTGAGTGTATTCTGTGGTTAAACCGAAACCTTCATCACTAATAATGAAAGATTTTGAATGTTTCTCTAACAACGCTCTGAGTTCAGATTTCTGATCCTCCGTGAGGTTTTCCTCATCGATTCTGAAATCATCCTTTGTGTAAGCCTGTGCTGGCTCTTCCCTCAAATCTTCAGGACCCATAAAATCATCCTCAATCCTTATTGAGTATAGCCCTAAGATAGAGTCC
Source organism: Acholoe squamosa (assembly GCA_949317995.1). Classification (NCBI taxonomy): domain Eukaryota; kingdom Metazoa; phylum Annelida; class Polychaeta; order Phyllodocida; family Polynoidae; genus Acholoe; species Acholoe squamosa. The sequence goes on from OX439047.1 coordinate 12,414,564, forward strand.
TTTTTGACTTGGAATGTTCTATGGGATGTGTTAAACAGAACCAAGGGGATTTCATTTGTCGATTTTACAGGATTTACAACACCTCTCTTAACACACAATAGGATAGGCCTAGTTCTCATTAGGTTTTCAGTCACACCAATGGTTTTGTGCATTGATTTGTCCGAGAGAACCATAGCTGAAATACAACATTCACTGTTAGGTGGTATTGACATACTTGACTTGGCTCTAATGGTTAGGGTGTTAGTATCCATATTTTCATATGAAATGTAAGCTCTAGTTTTCCTTAGGTAATGTACACCTAAGATTACTGATCTATTCAGTCTAGGTACTACGTGACACACATGCATGTAAGTGTTGTTACTTATCACTATTGGCAATCTGATCTTAATGCACGCACTTTGTGAAGTACCATCTGCCAGAAATATCCTGACTTTACATTTTTCAGTCTCGAAGTTTATCTCTTTACAAACAGCTCTATACAATCCTTGAGAAATACATGAGATTGATGCACCTGTGTCTATCAGTGCTGGTAGGGCATATTTACAAATATTTACATTTAATGCGCCATTTTCCAAATCACATTTTAAATCATCTTTGATCTCATTTCCATCATTCATAGAACTAAGTCTAGGGATCCTGCAATTATCTCTAGACTTTGTTAGTTTAAATTATCCCTCCTGGAGGACCTGGACCTCTGACCATCCCTTTTATCATAGGATTTAGTGCTTCCGTCGCGAGATGGAGATCTGCTGTCATTATGGCGGCGTTTATCATATCTTTCATTTGAACTGGAGGGATTGCTATTATATCTGTCCCTTGAATGGTGATTGTTATATCTGCGGCCATTTCCATGGGGTGATGATCTTGATTCACTTCTATCCCTAGAGTTGTCTCTGCTATTATAGTGAGAATCCCTCCTAGAATCGCGGTGGCTGGGGGAATTTAGATCTATGGCGATCCTTGCTATCTGATCTATCTCTGCTGTTATAGTGATTTTTAGATCTATATCTGTCCCGTGATCTATCTTCCGCATCAACTTTTCTGTCTGGTTTGCTATTTATTGCATTTATCCTGGCCATCATTTCGGCGTTAGTCTTCATTAAAAGCTCTTTCTCTTCCTGATGTTTCTTTTCAGCTGCCTCTAAGTAACTTGCGATTCTATTATCTTCCTCTCTTGCTATCTTAATGGCTACTCTCATCTTCACAATGTCGGCATCCTGAACGAACTTTCTGAGTGAGGGCTTTAGATTGGCGTCAAATATCTTAACCTGAGCTTCCTATGGGATGCATTCCGTATCCATTAACCTACGAATGTCAGTGGTATAGACTGTCACGTCTTCTTCTGGCTGTTGTTTCCTATTCATGAATCCCTTCTCTAATTCAGTGTTATCTAGCCTGCCGAATTTGTCACAGAATTCTTCTGTCCATTTATCAAAGTCAATGGGGTCCCTATATCTCTCTGAATAGGTGTCATAGAATGTCTTTGCTCTACCTTTGAGGAATCTAGAGAGACCTGAGAACCAGTAGGTTCTATCGTCATTTATATCACTGGCATACTTGGTGTATTCCCTCATGAATTGCCTCGGAGATTTAAGGATTGTAGCAGCTTCAAAAGGTTCTGGCTTACTACCTAGCTTATTGATTGTCTCTTTGTGTTTGCTGTAAGCAGCACCTTTAAGGCCATGTGCGGCACTAGTGGCTAGTGATAGATTTAACTTGTTGGCATCTCCTACCCTTGAATGCAGGTTGGCCATTTCGCCTTGTAACCTAATCAACTGTGCCCCTAATACTTTAGGATCTTCTGAAATGTTCTCAGTTGGGACATTCTCTAGAGTTAGTTTCTTAACACTCTCCTTTCATGAGTCTCTCTCTCAGTGTTAATTCTCTCTCTCTCACCTTGTAATGCTTCATGTTTATCATTAGCATCTTGGATTGCAGCTTCATAGTTAGCTTTAAGTTCATGTAACTCCTTCTGGAGTGCTACAATATGTTCTTTGTCACTCATATTGTCTAAAGATTTGTAGACACCAATAAACAAAGATGTCGCGTTGTGATCACTGCCAACTACAGTATTGTCTATGGAACTATCAATATCAGATAATTCAGAGTCACTTAGCTGTAATGGGTTTAAAATTGATTCACAGTGCGACGGGATGTATCCTCCTGGCAGGTGGTTGACCTCAGTCTCTTCACTATGGGTTCAGTCAAGTTCTGCTCTATGTTCTCAGCCATTAAAGTTCATATTGGTTGTTTGGCTCAGAACTGATGTTTCATTGTTAGGCGATGATGTTGCCTCGACCGCAGGTAGTTGAAAATAGGTCAAACTACCGCAATTTATTTTTGCTTGCGCCAAACTTACTTTTAAACTCACTGGTCGGTGAACGTGCACCTTTTAAAAAAATGAATCAGAAGTTCTCCACCACATGTCATATCCGGATGTCCATATAGTTATAGACTAGGAATATATGACTAAAGGTAAGACCGATGTAAGTTGATGACGCAGTAGTATTTATTCCAGCATATTGTACAGAGTCTTAAGGTATATCAGTTCATGGTAGCGGTCGGTGCTGGTCTGCCCGGTACAATGGGGTGCAGCAGGTAGACTATAGTAGCGACTGGGGCGACCCCTACGGTGGGTGTATGGTACTATGTATGTGAGTAAGGTACAGTGTACACACGGTATAGCGATGTATAGTATATAGTGTTATGCTAATACATGTAGTAAAAATGATAAGAGTTTTCAGTATATGACACAAGGAACCACATGTGTATGATTTCTTGGAATGAGCCATTTTATATGCAGATGATATGAAAATTCATTGGTTCTTAAGCAGGTACAATTCAGGCACAGTCGAAAAGGTAAAGCAACGCAGGATGATCATACTTTACATAAGATTAATTTAAGTACCTCAATCAGTACCACCATGCTTATTTGTGACACCGGTATTTAAATGCACCAATAGAATGTAATGGCCCATTTAAGCATGGGGGTTTCAAAAAAGCACCTGTCTCGAATAAGCACTGGGTGTAAAGGGGTATTGAAATCTATCATGAGGCACTGAAAACAGTATTAAGATAAGCACCTGCCTAGTATAAGTGGGATTGAAATCAATGAGCGCCTAGGAGCTTACACGGGTCACTACGATATGTGGAATTGGTCAGAAGATATTACAGAGCCAGCAGTAGTGGGAAGAATATATAGCATTAGTATTACAGGAAAGGAGTTGGTCCTGGGAGGAAAAAGTAGTTAGAACTCCACTCTGGCTGCATCCATACTTCTCTCAATGAGACACCTGCTCCTCTGCTGCAGCAGCGCTACCTATTCACATCCAAGGGAGGCTTCCCAGGAGACAAGTGGCCGCTGGTATCCTACAGAACAAGTGGGAACACTGGCCCTACCATACGACCCTGCCCAGTAATCCCAGTGTTTCAACTCACCCCATTAATACTATTAACGGACGTTATTTGCACACAGATCGTGGATAACCCAGAGTTCCCCTGGCACACTGTGTGCTTGCGCCATAATGGACTTCCTTTGTGACTCTGATTCGGTAATGTTATTCTGTCAGTAGAGCGGGATGCTAGGAAAAACACCCAAGTCACATCTCGCAGATTCTTGCGGACCGTGGGATGCAGGGCACGAGAACTGATGAGTAGCTCTGGGTCATGTGACTTAAATCTTGGGACAATATGGAGGCTGGACGGTAATACAAGTAGGCCATAAAGTCGGGTATACAGCCTAACCCCCCTGGACTCCATAAGTGCTATGAACCCACCTTATACTCCTTGGTAACTTTTCTATGAGTGTTGCACATTTAGTAGTGTGGGATATGGCCCCCTTGCCACTGCCCCAGGTTCAGGGCCATACTCCTAGTGTGTTATAAATCATCAAAGAATGTGCCCACACACGTGAAATAATGTACATATTATATGGCAAACATGGATATACATAACCCTTTAAGGGCCTCTAATGCTTCATGTATCATGCCCGTAACTTGTCATGATGCATGAATGCAGCATAGCTGATTAACTTGCCATGGTTACCTACTTTAATGCCAACCCTATAGGGCCAGCACATTCAGGGTTCAGCATGATGCATTAATGAAGCTTGCCAGCATTTTGTTGGTGCATCATGAAGATCAAAGGTATGATTCGATCCTGTATTATATAGCAACCCCAAAGGGGTTATCTAGTTGAATGTTCATTCACTTTACTCCCTGTGGCGTGCTCACCTATTGCCATGGCTTTGAAAAATGATACCAGTGGGTGGGGATTTAGCGGTACTTTTTATTATTCACTTAAGTATTCAACAACTGTGCTGCTTCAATAAAATACCAATTCTTCTTGCACCTCCTCATGTATTCTCATGCACAAAGGGAGCATTCATTTTTATATCCTCAGACTGAAAGGGTACCGTATTTCAGGATCAATGGCCTTTCATGACTGGTATTATTATGCCACAGATGGGATAGTACAGGCTTCTCCGATGCAGCTTATGACGCTTATATAGCTTTACAGTTGGCATTGCTGGGAGGATACTTACTGCTGCAGCATGACTGAGCTAGGAGCTGTTTTTCAAGTGATACCCATCACCAGCAAAAAGCAAAACATGCTATATACCAAATGAAAGCTTAGAATGTCAGAGTTTCAGATATGCTAGGTGTAAAAAATTCCAAAAACAGTATTTTTTTGTAACATGAGTTCAAAGAAAAAAAGTTATCTAATATCAATTAATTCAAATTAAATGTAAACCTGGACATCAATTGGATGTTGCTTGAATCACAATACTCTCTACACATAAATATCAGAGGAAAATTATATTATCTTTTTTCAATAAGGTGTTATTTGAAATAATTAGGTCACTAGGTCAAATTCTAAGTAACAAATATAGGTCATCTTACATTATGCTAGTATCATTTTTGAAGGTGACTGGCAGAGGTGAATGGTAAACTTTGTTCTCCTTTGGAATTCATCAACATTCTTACATTCAGCATACTGTGTTCATTTTACAAATGAACACAGGCTTCCCTAGTCCACTTAAAAGAGTCTAATTCTCATTTTTTTCTGTCCCTTCTTTGTGTGTGGAGCACATATGCACAGGCACCAACACATTAAATTTTATCTGAGAAAATGTACAATGTAGATCTATTTCTTGCAATGAATATCACCTCAGTTGATGAAACGGCATTAAACATCTATTACTCACTCGCTTACAAATGAACATTATTCTTCATTGGACTGATATGAACTAAGAAATAAATGGATAACAGTCCACTACAAGGCATGAGTGGACTATTATACATTCCTTACTAAGTTTATTACACGATTAACCCGTCATAAATCAATAGCTTGAGCTATTCTTAGGTGGATTGTCAGGGATAACCAGGGAGTATACTTGCTAAGAATGAATGACATTTTCACACATTTTTTTTTTGGTTTGAATTTACTTTATTATCTCAAGTATTAGGTACAGTCAATAAGTAATTTCCGATGATACATCAATAACTGAGCTTTCATGTATACATGTTTTGAATACCGGTAAAGTACATAATTGATTCTAGATATATAGTATATTAGGTGGTTAATATACCTATCTATAGAAGTCGCCGGTAGTAAAACATGGTATTAAGTGTCAGTGATTTTCAGTATATCAATGTCTAACAAGGACGGACAGAGAATTATCATGTAAATATAATCAACAAATTGAATCGAGATAATAATGAAGGAAGTGAACCTCATCCCCACAGAAGGGATCTGTGTAAGGGTTGATTCTTCTGGTTCAACCTTTCTTCTAGTCTTATTTAGCTAAACGGTTGACACATAAGACAAAATTGTTATAATAATAAGATGATAAGATGATGAGGGCACAATGATTATTCAGAATTCAAACTTTAAATTTCAATCCTTGTTACATTATCACCTCTAGAATTAAATACATAGTAGGCTATAACAATAAAACAGCTATGTATGTGGCGCTATGTCCTGGTATACGGGAAAAGATTTGCCAGGTAGCTTCTGGATTCAGCTTTAAACTGTTCCAGGCTAGGTGCATTTCTTCTACCCGCTGTCAGGGCATTCCAGCTTATAGCACCCAGATATTCTACACTCCTAGCATACATTAAACAATTTGGAGTTAATACAATAAAAGTTGGGGCATCATGTAACCTGGTTCTGATTTGTCTATTGTCCATAAATATTTGATTTCGTGATCTCGTGTACATATAGTTTAACAGGTGTATATATCTTCTATCATATAGAAAATTTATCTTATACAAATTATGTATATGATTGGTGTTAGTTAGATGCGGTACCTGGAGACATATTTTAATACATCTATTCTGGTAATATTGTAGAGGGTCCAAATATTTATCAAAAGTACTCATAAAACATATATCAGCATATTGCATATATGGTAGAATAGTAGTTTTATATATCTTAATTGCAAGTTTTCCATCTAGATATTTGCGTAATAGACACAATTTATACATCTTATAAGCAATTGTTTTTATTTGATTAGATAGGTGTAGATTATAGTGTAATAATGGATCAAGTATTACTCCGAGATATTTGTAACTAGGTACAACTTGTAATAATTGGTCATTTAGCAGTATATCCGCTGATAAAGTATTCAATTTCCTTGAGCTCGATGAAAAAATCATTATTTTCGTTTTTGTCACATTAATTGATAGTTTATTTTGGACACACCATGTATAATAGACTTCAAGGTCATTTTGGAGCTCACATTTGGCGTTATTAAAGCTGTCATTTGCAGAATATATCACAGTATCGTCAGCATACAATTTGATTTTACAATTTTTTATACAGTTTGTTACATCATTTATATAGATTAGAAAAAGTAAAGGGCCTAATATAGAGCCCTGGGGTACTCCACAGACCACCCTCTCCTTAATAGACTGGATGTCATTCGCTATAGTAGTTTGGTATCTATTAATTAGGTAATTTTCAAACCAATGGTAGTTATCTGATCTTATGCCATAGTGATGCAGTTTAGTGAGGAGGACAGAGTGGTCTACGGTATCAAAAGCCTTACGTAGGTCTATAAATGCAGCCACCGTGGATTTACCAACATTTATATTCCTCTTAATATTATCAGTAAAGCTTGCCAAAGTGTCTATTGTACTATGACCAGGTCTAAAACCACCCTGGTGGGTAGTTAGAATATTTTCTTTCAATAAGAAACCATATACTCTATTATGTACAATTTTCTCCATTAGTTTACAGGGAAGAGGTAATAATGATATAGGTCTATAGTTATTTACCAATTTCAAATTACCAGACTTAGGGATAGGAGTAACTCTAGAATTTTCCATGAGTCAGGTACAGTATTGGTCTGAAACGATAGGTTGAACATTTTAACCAGTTTACCAGGATCATGTTTAAATACCTTTTTGAGAACGGTAGTAGAAATATTATTTATAGCTGAAGATTTAAATACCTTAATCTCATTTATCAGCATTGTAACCTCTTGTAGATTTGTGCTGAAACGCTCAATTTTATTTATTATACAATCATCATAAGGTTTCCAGGGGATATTCAAGTCTTTCGCTAGCGTAGGACCTATATTTACAAAATATTGATTGATAAAATCAGGAATTTTGTCCGGGGGAACAGGAGTATTATCTTTATCGTGATCATTTAAGTTAATGTTTTTCGATCTGTTTGGTTGACCTGGTATTAAGTTGTTAATAACACACCAGAATTTTCTGTGATCATTTTTATGATTTTCCAATTGTTCCTTGAAAAAATTCTTACGGGCCTTATTAATTATTTTATTTGCTTTATTGCGAAAATTAGAGGATCTTGTCCAATCAACATCTCTATTTGTGCGTCTGGCCTTCCATAATTTACTATTTTTTTCTCTAATTATTTCAAGTATATTTTGTGTCATCCATGGGTCCCTGTGTTTCGATACTAGAAATTTATGAACCGGACAGTGCCTATCTAGAATCTCACGTATTGCTGTTTCATAGTGGAGCCAGGCACAGTTTACATCATTGGTATTATTTAAAGTGGTCCAGTTATAATTATCAAATTCCTTTAGAAGGGTTTCATCAGTTAGACGTGTATAGGAGCGACCAGTAATATATACTTTTTCTTCTATAATTTTCCATTTTTTTCTTATCAAATATATTGGTAAATGGTCCGATATAAAATTATTAGTTACTCCTGATTTAATACAGTTTGGTTTGATGTCAGTAAAGATTAAATCAAGAATGGCTTTTTTTACGTGTGGCATCCTGTACAACTTGTTCAAGTCCATAGGTCTTCATACGGTTCAATAAATTATTTATGATATCATTATCATCCACAACATTAAAATTGAAATCTCCCATTGCAACAATCTCATATCTATTCCTATTTTCAATGCTTACAATTATTCCTTCCATGATATTTATAAATTCTTTCTTATCTCCATCTGGAGGTCTATAAACATTTAGTACAATTATGGGTTTCATATGTTCCTTAGTAATAGATACAATCTGGATTTCTATATCTCTGTCAGACCTGTTAAGAAGGGAATACTTGTCGTAATCATGGGGTAGACCATGTTTTATAAAGATACATACGCCACCTCCAGTTTTAATATTACCTTTAACATCTAGTACTTGTCTATCTAATCTATAACGAGTGTAACCATATAACTGATAGCTCATTTCATCATCTTCATTTTTTAACCAAGTTTCAGAAAAGGATAATATTTCCAGATTCGCAGGATATATTTCTGCACATATTGAGGCATAATTAGATTTAAAGCTTCTAGCATTCAAGTGCATGAAACGCAGACCTCTGGTGCTTTTCAAATTAATCAAGTTATTATATTGCATAGCCTTCCTTGGGTTCCAAAGAACTTATTACCGTATACATTATAAACAATGGATATTCTCAATTTACCCCCCATCATCAATATATTTGTTGTCAATTTTAATACCACATTGGGGACATCTGCCTTTATGCAGTCCCCAAGGTTGGAGTACATTGATAAGGTTCTTAGTAACGTTTAGGTAGGAGAATCTTTTCTGGATACAGGATACATTGGTATATAAATATCTTATACTAATTTCAACAAAGTGATTAGGCACCTATAGAGACAGTACATTAGGTTCAGTTTTCTTGGGGTTTGGCCATTTCTTGTCTGATTTTTCCAACTGTAGGTAGAGGTTGTTCATTGGTATGTTGGGCTCGAATGTTCATCAACATTTCTCCAAGTTTGTTGGCACACTCGTGATCATTTGTCGCTACATTTTTAATGGTTATGTAGTCTTTCAGGCCAAGATGAAACCCAGATCCATATGTTTTATTTAACGTAGCTTCGTATAGGTATTTACCCTGTGTTTGGGATAGTACATGGAGTAGTTCAGGTTGGGAGAATTTTATCTCTAGTAGACGTTTCATGATAGACTCGTCCTCATCAAACCACTCGTTGGTTAGTTTACATGATTTGGCAGCATACATACAGTCCATTGGAGTCTTGGCCATGTTGACACGCCTCAGGATGTGTACTTGATTACATACTACTGCTTTTTTTGCTTGGTATGCACGTTCCACTGAATCGTATACGTGACCTTCATATTTGATATCACACTTGTAGAGGTTTGAAAATATCGAATGTTCGCCTTGGAATGCTATGCCATCAGGAGTAGAAACAGTTTTTGCATTTTTCAGGGATAATCCCAGTGGCAAGTTACCAATATCTTTATATGCATAGAGATGATCTTGTATTACAATCTGAGTGCCCCTGACTGTGCATTCTATACCTTTACTCTTAGCTAAGGCTTGAATAGATCGAAGGTCTTTTTGCATCATCTTTTCCTCTTGGCTAACATCGTCTGTTAGATGGATACCTTTCCAGGCATTATTTCCTTGTAAGTTCTTGATTTTTGAGAAAATCTGGATCTTGTAATGTGCCGATGAGAAAATTATTACTACTGGTCGTTTTCTTGGTTTGAAGTTGGGTTTCCTTCTTTGATTTTCATTTGGAGTGTGTTTCTTCCCTCTTCTATATAAAGCTTCGGCAAGAGAATTGTTAAAGTCCAGACCCAAGTCATTAGTCAATTGGTCTAACATATCACGTAGACTTCCAGGACGATCTTCATCAAGGCCCTCGATGATCAAGATTCTTTTTTTCCTTTCTCCATCTAGTTTTGTGAATTGGTCAGAATGTTTATCAGATATTCCACATAAATTGGAGATATCAGAAGTAGATTTCCCAATTTTGTCATCATGTTGGGATAGTACCGTATCATGTTCACCAATCTTGTGTTCAAGTTCAGGGATCGTGGAGGTTTTAGTCTGTGGTACTCCATCGGGACCGAACAGCCTTTTTTCCATACCGTTGAGAATGATTAATGTTCTCTTTGAGATATTTTCTTGAGCTTTGAGTCTGTCATCTAACTCATTTATCTTGTCAATTATAGCCTTGGGTGATGCTTTATACTTTAGTGGAGGAAGGTATTTGATTTCTTCATCATCAGAATCACTCGAAGCACTTTGTAAATGTCCGTTTTTTTTGGAACGGAAGTCGCCATCTTGAATGACCTTGACCCGTAGAGTTAGAAGTTGTAGTTCAGGGAGCGATACGTATTTCTAGCAGTACGATTCAGTCTCTATTTTCGTATGCATTGAAATTGGACACCAATTTAAGAGTCTAGTGCTCAAACTTGCTCCTAAATTTATGTAATCCTATAATAAAGCCAGTTATTGAGGTTGACTCCTCATATAATAATGGGAGATTGCTTAAATGGGTATGGTTTACAAACTGTTTCTTGTCGGCGTTGACATGGTCGTCGCCATCTTGGAAAAATTTTCTGCGTCGAGTGTAGAAAACTTAGATCTCCTGTGTTGGGTTCAGGTAACACCAAATCGTCCCAAAATATATACTCCTCAATTCTGTGTAGATTTATAAATCTTTCTGTGCCATTAATAATGGTGAGGTAGTCCTATTGTGCTGGAAAACCAACATATCCTGCCGTCAAAGCTCTCCGCCCGTCGTTAACCATGTGCCATTGTTTCGCCAAACTTGATTGTGAAGAATTTATGGGTTGTGAACCCCCCTGGGGTGCACTCATGGTAAAACCAGGTTTTAGGCCTCTCTCAATCACTGTCTTGGTAGCTGACTGCATATCGTGCAGGACTGTCGATGTTGCAGCCAGGGTTTGCATTGGGTGAATGGTTTTAAATATGTTGTTGTCTCTATAAGAGTGCTAATATTCACTCAAAATCATAATGGTATTAACCCCAAACAGGGCTGATGTATGCCCAAAATCCACACAAAATGAGCAATTGGTATGCAGGAATATGAGAACAGGATTATCCACCAAAAGCACTGTGAGTCACAGAAGTTGTGTAATAATAAATTATAATCGGTTTAGTAGGTCAATAGCACCCAGTCTAGGATTTAGGGAAAAAAAATGCACAAACTACTTCTGCAAATAAGTAGTTTGTGCACCCAAAATGAGCAATTGGTATGCAGGAATATCAGAACAGGATTATCCAACAAAAGCACTGTGAGTCACAGAAGTTATGTAATAATAAATTATAATCAGTTTTAATAGTAGGTCAAAAGCACCCAGTCTAGGATTTAGAAAAGAAAATGCACAAACTACTTCTGCAAATAAGCCAGCAAGTTTGTGGTTAAGCTATAAGTTGCACATGGGGCCATAAAATGCTGCTCTCAGATTGATAGATATCTATGTATTTGTTTTAGATATGTTGCATATGAATAGGTCCTGACTTGGTAGCCCAATTCCAAACCATTGTAAGAGGGAAACATTATAAAACCCAAAAAGAATTGTCTTCAATCACTGTAGAATCTAGACCCATAGTCCCATAGGCCAAATTTTAGTTTCCCCTTAAACCTATAAATAATCATGGTGCCAAGTCAGCAAAACTGGACACAACACCCCTACCCATATCATAGAAGATGAACTCACCTAGACTGTTTCTTATGATTCAATCTCTTAGGCCCATCACATATTTAAAATGTTATGATACTTAATTGACATAAGGTGACCTATATTTGAGACTTAGTCTTTGACTTACTGACTTAATTACTCAATAATTAACTCATCACTGAATGTAGTTTATTTGGCAAAGCTTCATAGCTAAAATATCAATAATTGAAATAATGATAATAGAATTACTTGGACCCTACAATTCTTCCAACTATAGTGGCATATATCTTTATCTTTGACCTTCGACCTAATGTCCTAATTTGCCTGAGATATCATATTTATAATCAGGATGTATTTCCTATGTCTATCTACTTATAAGCTACCTAGATAAAGGCATTATTTGTGGTAAAAATATTTTGTTCTGAAAATGTTGTATGGAATATAATGTTTTTCTTTGGTGATGGGTGTTCACCTCTTCGTGGTCCTCATGCTGCAGCAGTAACTGCCATTTGATCACCAGCAAACACATATCCATATATATAACAGCAAATTGAATGCTTAAGTATCAGTCATATTTTTATCATCAATTTGCCATTCCTTATCGGAAAACCAAATTATGCAATAAGCTTCCGAGGCATGGAAAAAGTTCGTTTCTCCTTTAATTTTATAATTATACAAGACTTACCTCTCTTCTAAGTTAAAGTAGAAGTGTAGTTATTCCGAGGGAACCCACCGGGTTCAGGGGAACAGACGAGAGGTGGAGACGTGCATGCTCAGTCAGTCCTTAAGAGCCTAGAGGGGGTGAATTAAATCAGTAACTAATAAATATGAGATGTACTTTCTTCTGATCCTAATTAAAAAACTGGCTGAAGTAGAAGGTAAGCTTACGGGAGGGTGAGGGAGGGCGTCTATTCCCCTGAACCTCTTGGAATAACTACAATTCTACTTAGGAGAGAGGTAAGTCTGGTATAATTATAAAATTATTCCTCGGGAACCCTCAGGGTAGCTGGGAATCAATGAGAGCTTCAGAGCTCAATTCACCCCCGAACAGAGAAAAACCATAGAATTGAAGAACCTACCTTTATTTGCACAGTGTATCACTACCAAGTTAAAAAGAGTCGGCATTAGCTTGCAAGAGTTTATGACCAAGATTGGTTACATCAGTGTCTATGTTCTTATGGTAGAATTTTGCAAACATTTCTGCGTTTTTCCATCTGGCCTGACTTAGCAGGAGATTCATGTTTGCTCCGACTGCCAGTGACCCTGAGGCAGAAGCCCCTCTGGTTGAGTGTGCCCCATAAGTCTTTTCTGTTTTGATTGTATTTATGCCCGACTTAGCCAGTGTGGACATGACCCACCTAGAGAGGGTCTGTCAGGTTATGGCTTCATAATGGGAGATAAAGCTTATGAACAATTGTTTCTTCTCAGTCTTTAGGCGTAACTTCCTGGTCTTGTTCAGGTACTCATTTAGAGAAGCCACCACACACAACCTGGTTTCTTCCGTGAAGTCATGCAAAATTTGGGAGTTCAGTGGGTCCCCCAGCCTGTTGTGCTTCAAGATTGATTTCTGGCGGAAGATGATGTAATCATCTTCCCATGACTTTCTATCAATAAAGAGGCCCATGATGGTTTGACCTCTTTGTGCTGTTACTAAAAGAAGAAACATCGACAACTTGAAAGACAACAGCTTGAGGGATAGTTTTAAGTTCCCCCAACTAGTGATTTCTGTGGACTCTTTATGTATGTCCCGGAGCGTGTCATGTTTGGGCTGTGGTAGATAACGCTCGTATGACCCCTTTAGAACTAGACACACATTTTTATACTGACCAACAGAGTTGTTTTCAAACGATGGTAGGAGAGCTGATTGGGCACACCGTGCTATGTTTATAGCACTGTAGCTGTAGCCCTCTTTCTGTAATTCTTTAAGAAACATACAAACTTGAGGTATAGTTGGACCTAAGGTCGGGATGTTTTGTTCTTCACAAAAGTCACACCATTTCTTGACATACACATCATATGCTGAGTGTATGCCAGTTCTCCAAGCATCAAGTATGATATCAACTGTTCCATGGTCATAACATTCTACCATTAGTGTTTCTATGAGTAGAAATGCCATGGTACCAAAGGAGTCCTTTGGATCCTGTTTGGGTATCTTGGTTGACCGTGTTGTCGGAGGTTTCTGTTGGCCCTTCTGAACCACATTCTCTCCAAACTGCTGCCCCACAGAGTGCTTAACCAGGGCTGGCATGGCCAGTCCGGCATCACCATTACTGCGTCAGACGGTTGTAGTGACAGGCGCTGTACCACTCGTCTGACCAGACTGAAAGTAGGGAAGACATAAGCATACAAATAAGTCCATGTTGGAGAGAAAACATCTGTTCCTGATGACTCAGGTTCAGGGTTCCAAGACACAAACTAATCCAATTTTGTTGTTAGTACAGGATTCAAACAGGTCTATGTCTGGGTTCCCCAACCTGGCACATATTTTAGCAAGGATTTTTGCGTTAAGTCACCTGAGAAGTGGCGGGATTTGAAACCTTCTAACAAGTTCTTGACTCCTGTAATGTGGGCTTTAAGTAGCCATGTGTCTCTTTCCTTACACTATACTTAGATTTATTTTGCCATCTTGTCACACTCAGTTGACTTCACCCCACCCATCTTTCTTATGTAAGCTAGGGCAGGTGTGTTATCTGTTCTGATGTTAACCGTAATGCCCTTATCTGGGACGAGGGCCTGAAGGCCTAGCATTTTCTGGGAAAGTTATACAAAAATTTAGCTACTCTTTAATGGTAAATCTCTGCATAACCCTATGGTAAAATGATGGGTAAATATCTCAAAAATTCGCCTGGGGCCCCTATATTCTTTAAGTTCCATTGGAAAGAACGTATCATGTGAATCTTCTGCTGAAAACTTGGTGACAATTTAGCTACTCTTAGCCTATGGGCACCATCCACCTTAAAAGGCCGATACATCTTTGTGGGTACTGAAGTGCGGGTAAGCAGTGGTGTATCTATGCTCAAAGGTGCCAGACTTCACCCTCAAAGAAATGTAGTGATAAAAGCAAAATGGGGGAAATCACAAATAGAAAACAATAGATTATCTACATATTTCAAATGCTAGTACCCCGGTAGCCATGATGAATGTCTGCCACCTACACAGGCATTATCATTTATGTGTGCCTGTGAATCAAATTTGGCAAATGCCACACTGTCAGCAAATGGAAAGGTTGGGGCTGTAGAGGAGTAGAGTGGGAGAGGTGGTGGGGTGGGGAACTGAGTGATCCTATTTGTAGGTTTGTTGGTGATGGGAAAGAATGGTACAGGCTGTGGGGAGTAGGGGAGGGATCAAGGGTCCGGGGTGAGCTTAAGGTGTGCAGTTGGGGAAATATGGAGGGTCCTGAATATCAGAGCTCTCCTATGGGTATTCCACTTATGCTTTGTAAGGACACCATGCACCAAGGTCTTCATTTCAATACATGCAGTATAACTGATGATATGAAAGTTCACTGGTGATTTGGCAGGTACAATTCAGGTAGAGTCGAAAAGGTAAAGTAACACGCCCATATTCATGGATAAATTGAGATTTTCAGGGCAAAATAATGGGTTTTCATTGAAAATTTGGCCTCTGTGGCGGCCATCTTGGATTTAAGGGTGTTTTGGACCTAAGGTCGGAAGTTTTGTCAAGCAAGTTCCCCTAGGGTATGAAATTGTCTACTATGGGTGGCACTTGTTCTATAGGACTCAGTATGGAGACCTAGTGGAGCCACCATCTTGAATTTCGCTGGTTGAGCTATAACCCACTGATAACACATACCATGATGGGTACCTTGTCCCTGGTTAACACCCACTTCCAGGGACATGCGGGTCCCATCTTATCGGTTCTCATTAGTGATTGTTGCCAGAGCCAGCTCCAGACAAGCTAGTGGCCAATACACTGTCAGTCCTCCACAAGGGTTTTACAGTAGAGAGTACTTCTTATTCTGGCATATGGCAGTACCTGATGTAGGTATAAAACCAATGACCTGCTGAGGATCGTACTGTAGCTACAACTGGGGTATTTATAGCCCATTTAGAATTGTGGCTGAGAGTGTATGGCTTTACAGTTGGTATTACTGGAAGGAAACAACCATTTACTCCATACCAATCACATATCTCATATCTTACAGCAAATTGAATGCTATGCTCTGGATGATATTTTGATCATCCATTTGCCACTTGTTACCTGGAATTCGAATCTTACAAGTCATGGCAAAATAAAGTTGTATAACAATTCAGTGATATATTGCTCAAACCACTTGATGCATGAATTCAGTTTTTGGGAGTTACTCACAAATTATGTTTAGTTACTCACCCTACGCTGATGCCTAATTCACACCTTATGGCCATTGTGAGACCCCTAACCTATCACTGGTAACTGATCCTCTACTCACACTCTGACTATGCAGACCAATAGAGTAACTTTCATAGAGGGTGTTGATAGTGTAGATTGCCCTTCACTTCAGTCAGGCAATTGATACGGACCAATCAATATGCTATAAGCTATTTTTGACTAAAACATACAATTTAGCTTTAGTCAAAAATGTGTATTGTGGACTTTTTTTGTACAAACGTAATTAATGCCCTCCTGTGTCTATTGTATATTGAATATGTGCAAATCCTCATCAGCACTTTGTAGAGGTTCTAGAAATATGTCTTTGCTCTGCATTCAAGGTAGTACTTAAAGAAAAAACATTTCCCTAATTCAATGATAGCGTATTGATTGCCTTTATGCCAAACAAAAAAGATTCTGGCACTGTTATTGAAATATGTGTCACAATAAAATAGAGCAGCAGAGTTTTAATGCATCTGATGACGTCCTGATTGCCAAAATGCATCCAAGGTATGATTGTGAAAAACTGTAAGGGTGCAACCAGATACTGTTTGTGGCTTTTTCTCTGACATCATTTGCAAATTCCGAAGAGAAATGGCGATAAATAACCCACTAGAAGGTGCCCATGCTTCACCATAAACCTGTGTGGTCCTCTATACTAAATACAACCCATTTTGCATTACCTTCCATATGTTTAAATTACAGCACCTGAAGCATTTTGAAAATCGTGACATTATCGTCTATATTAGATAAACCTGCTGCTCTCCATTATAGTAACACATAATTCACTAACCATGACAGAATGTTTTTATTTGACATAAAATTCTAGCCTGAAAATAGAGTAGTGTTTATCTTTAGATAAGCATAGATCTGTTATGTATGTTTGACTAGAGATAATCAAACCTCCTAACCTAAAAGTACATATATACTGCTGTGTGAAATCACGGAAATGCAGTTTACAAGGCCACTGCTTATTGAAACCTTGATGCTGATAAATACAGAAATAAAAGTGTGCACCATCCCATATCAGGGCAGCTCAGCTTTATCACTCTTCCCTTTAGTTTCTCACCCTTCTATAGCATATGGATAACACCTACACAGACTAAACCTGGTAACCAGTACACACCCGTGGTCCACCTATATCTCTCATAGATCAAAGTGTGTGGTGCCCTAACTGTCCGTCCTTGTCATGGTTGCATGCTGGACAGGACCAGTATTGGGACTGATATAACCGTCTAATGGCCTCGTGAGAACCCCAGTTTCATGTTCTCTTCTCTGCCATTGTTGTTACCCTGCTTTGCAGCATCGCCACTGAGATAATTGCCAAGACTTTGTATGGGGATTCTGTTGACCCATCAGAACTTCAGCCCATGTGGTCACAAAGTCCATGCATGCAGCTCTTGTGTGTCACTTACAAAAGTACTTCAAATGCTTCTAAAAGTGTATAAGGTGCAGCACGGGTCCATCCCCACATACATGCGGGTATTACTATACATGCACTATATTACCTTTAAAGGTTCATGGTAGTGGATAGAGTAGAGACTGTATTATGTTAATGAGGGCCTTACGGCCAACCACTAGGGTAAAGGCACCCATTTCGGACACTCCTGACCATGCTAGAGTTGATCAGATTTAATCATTGACTCTAGTGTGTCCAGAGGTTGTGAATTGTAAGTTGTGTGATATATCAACACTAACATCCCTGATAAAAGTTTAATAATTCTGCCTAGTACTTATGAATAAATGAAAAGTAAATAATTTGATTTCATATGGTCAAATTGCACATAAAGTCAGACAGTCCTTGCTAGGAATGACCCTAGAGTCAGACACTTTGTTATATGATTGTTATGATTGATGACTGCATATGGAATGTCTTGTAAGGACATGTACAATCGCTCTAGAAGCTACAAGGTATTGTACGATGGTGTAAGAGAAATCCATAATGGATAATAATGTGTGACCAGCAGTGCCGACAATGATAGGATATGTAAAGTAATTTGATAGAGAGGTGAAGAAAAAGGCAGTAAGGCAAGACAAAGTGATTATTGTTTATTGACAAACAAAATGAGTTGATGGCATGTTCCACAGGAATTAGGGTATAAATTGTGATATTCAGGTCCATAATGAGATTTGAGATGGAAGGCTTGATGGCTCCGATCGAGAGATGAAGGAGATAAACTTCCGAAATCCCACCTGAAAATGAAAGAGATAATTAATTTAGGACCAGTAGAACTGGAGGGATTAATGATGAATAATGGGAAGAAGAATATTAGATTAGGACATAACTACTTTACAAAGTTGAGTAATAAAAGGGAAATAAATATGAGATGGTGATGTCATGAGACAAATACATATCTCTGTGCAGGTGCGCCGAGATGACAATAATCCTCGAATAACATATTTGTGGAATTCAGAGTGGGAGACGGGGAGTTCATTCAGAGGGAGCATGGAGACAGCATTGAAAGTTGGGCACTCATATCTAAGCTAACTGTTAACAGCTAGATACCATTAGATCACAACAGGGAGAAGCCTACACATGTTAAGGAAAGGAGCATTATAGTAGTGGAGATTCAACATCCTCACCTTTCACAGCTGAGTAGATCTAGAAGTTACTCAGACATAAGCAGTTTGGACTTAGAACAACACTGCCTGAGAATGATAGGGTTTCAACTTATAACCTTAATACAAAGTGGAGATAGGAATTAATAGCAGTAATTGACATCGACGGACTCCAGGCCTGGGAAGGGCCTGTCCCTCTCCATGCAAGGATCCTCCCTGTGTGGACTTAGGATCCACATTAAAGTTGGACTATCATAACAACTATTAAGACTCTCCATGTGAGTACACTGCATTACTTGATTAGAAGTTGAATGGGATCAAACTTGCCTGCTGCCTTGCCTGCTGTGTGGTAATGTGATTTTAGGAAGTGGGAGTTATTGCTGGTGAGCCTTAATATGAAGAGGAGATAAAGGTTATTATGATCTGACTGTATTAACTAGAGGATATGACGGAGTGTTAATCATCGGAAAGGTGCCAGAGTATTTGATGAACCATTGTACCCTTGTTGTGCTTGACGTGTAAGTAGCTGAGGAGAGGAATCAATAAAAGTCTTCAGTCAGGAGGTATCTCTCACTGGTTTTATTTGAGTAGGATCACTGCACAGCTTGATATGTGTACTGGGTTGAGGTAGTGGCACACTCTACCATTCACAAGGAGCTAGCTCAAACCCCAAAATGTACTTTGTTACATCTATATGCGGCGATTAGAAAACAAGGCCAAAACAACACCAAATTAATAGAGTAAACACACAGTACAGTAGGATATTGATACTGGGATATCTCTTTTTGCATACCTCTGATGGGAGAGTCTGCACACTCAAGCTAAGATGACTTCCACAGGGTAGTTGGGAGACTGACATAACATATAGTGTTAGATATTAGGCCAAACCAAGGAAATTGTAAATGTCCATGGCTGGGAGTATGAGTACATTGTAAAAGATTCATTTTGTGAAAAATATGGATTCTACAATTACATAAAGCATTACATAGTTGTGTCCAAAAGAGGGTGCAATTGGTGTCCTAATTTAGGTGTAATTTGATGGTGATTTAAAAATGATGGCCAAAATATAACATGGGCAATTTTTTCAGTTTCGTTGAGTCACACATTTAACAAAAATCTATTTTTTTGCCATTGAAATACATAGCAATCCTATAGACATGTAAGTTAAGGCACAACAGAATGAAGAATGAAACCAGATTTCTCATTCCCTCACCATTCTTTATGATCAAAATATAGCAGTAACACACCAGGTTTGCACAATTATAAAGCAATGTATGAAGACACTCATGTTTGTTATACTGTATTTGTTAGAGAGATTAATAGTTCAATTTTCATATCTGGCTGATATTGATCATGTAATTCAACCTCAAAGGTGTCCGACTTTAGGTGTCTGTCCAACTGAGGGTGCCTCTACCCTAATTGGGTAGTCCTTGGGAAACCGCTCTGTTGCGTATCTGTACCTCCTCTTGGATGTCAGTGATGGTCGCTATTAGCTTGAGGAGTGCGTCAGTGGTGAAGTTTACTTTTCTGGTGGGCGTTGAGGTGCACTTTACGGCGCTGTAGCATTCCTTGGAGATCCTAACCCCGTCGAGCCAGATCTCCAGCTTCAAACTGTCGATGAAGAACTCCAATCTGGAGACTGTGGAAGGTGTTGGTGGTTCACATTTCACTACCGCTTTTCTCTTCTTGGACACCTGGTCGCCACTCTTGGTAAAACTCCTCTTGATACCCCTAGAGGGTTTCAAAGTAAGAAGAGTAGCGCCATCAGTGTCAGTCTCTGGCGCCCAACTGTATCAATAGTACAGTCTGGGAGTACTCATTCCAGCCACTTTGACCACTTGGGGGCAGTGCTAATTGTTGCATTGGGTATGACGCAGCAGATGCTGTGTTCTGCCACTTTTTAACGACCTGGGGTGTTCTCTTCTGTAGCCTTTTCAATTATATCCAAAATATCTCTGATTATGGATTTCCTTTCTCACTTCTGTGTCCATTTGTACACAGATAATGAAAAAGGGATTTCTTCTAGCAGGCTATAAATTATTTTGATGTAGACTTTGACATTTTGAGGAGGGAGGAGGGAGTAATAGAGGTAAAACAAGTAACATATTCTATGTAGTTCATTGGTATACTGGGACATATCACAACACACAAAATCAATATTTGAAAGTGCATTTTCAGCTTTATTGTCATCATTTTACAGTGTAAATGGGAAACATGGGAACATGACACGAAACCAAGATTCATGGAACTTCAAACACAAAAACTTCAAATTAATATGAATAGGTAATAAGGCAAGAAATGCAGCAAATGGTTCAAAAACACTTGAATACCAATATACCCCCAGTGGCGGATCCAGGATTTGAAAAAGGAGGGGGGTGCACCCCTGTTTTTGAGCAAAGTCTGGGGTCCAAAATATGCAGTTAAACTCTTAAATACTGGCAAAAAGGAGGGGGCTTGCGCCCTGGGCCCCTCCTCTAAATCCGCCACTGTACCCTATTCATTTTACATGATACTATGGTGTATACTGTTATACCTTACACATAAGCTATAGTCAGCATATATATGAGACTTGAATATTCCTGGATTTGTCTCAGAGATGCGTAAGTGTATAGCTGTGACTTACCATACCACAGGTTACCTTATTTATGAGGATGGAACTCTTGTGCACTTTAGAGGACTGGGGAAGTTGGATGTGTGTTTTATAGGTGGGAATAATTTACATAAAATTACTACTAAACTAGTCTAAATTATGTGCATGGCACACCTTGTATTATCTCCTGAATCCGGGGGGTCCCTACTTACAAGATATTATAATATATGCAGGGTTTTACTATTTTTAAATTTTCTATTTCTTTATGTTATACAAGCATCCCACAATTCACATAAAAGTATGTGTACATGATATAATGGGTAATGAACATTGCACGAGTTCAACAATTTGCAAAGAATATGTATACTGAGCTTCAAAATCCCCCATTTACATCTACTAAGATATACATATTTCCAAACTACCAATCAGCCTTTATTTGTGGTGATGGCCAACATTAAAATAGATTGAGACAACAATGATTCATCCCTTTTTTGCCATTGGCGTTGAGTAATAATTGAAATCATTCTTAGAGATAAAATTTAGGGGGCTGTCAAATCCATGAAGTACAATTACACTCCATCCTTGGAGACATGAATCAAGGGACAGTCATTCTTCAAATTCCAATTACACTCCATCCTTGGAGACAAGAATAAGGTGGCAGTACATCCTTCATATTCCAATCACACTCGATCCTTGGAGACAAGAATCAAGGGCCAGTACATTCTTCAAATTCCAATTACACTCGTTCCTTGGAGACAAGATTCAAGGGTCAGTACATTCTTCAAGTTCTAATTACACTCAATCCTTGGAGACAAGAATCAAGGGGGAGTACATTCTTCATATTCATATTACACTCGTTCCTTGGAGACAAGAATCAAGGGGCAGTACATTCTTCATATTCCAATTACACTCGATCCTTGAAGACAAGAATCAAGGGGCAGTACATTCTTCAAATTCCAATTACACACCATCCTTGGAGACAATAATCAAGGGGCAGTACATTCTTCAAATTCCAATTACACATGATCCTTGGAGACAAGAATCAAGGGTAAGTACATTCTTCATATTCCAATTACACTCGATCCTTGGAGACAAGAATCAAGGGGCACTACATTCCTCAAAATCCAATAACACTCGTTCCTTGGAGACAAGAATCAAGGGTCAGTACATTCTTCAAGTTCCAATTACACTCGTTCCTTGGAGACAAGAATCAAGGGACAGTAAATTCTTCAAATTCTAATTACACTCCATCCTTCAAGACAAGAATCAAGGGAGAGTACATTCCTCAAATTCTAATTACACTCGATCCTTGGAGACAAGAATCAAGGGTCAGTACCTTTTTTGCCATTGGCGTTGAGTAATAATTGAAATCATTCTTAGAGATAAAATTTAGGGGTCTGTCAAATCCATGAAGTACAATTACACTCCATCCTTGGAGACATGAATCAAGGGACAGTACATTCTTCAAATTCCAATTACACTCGATCCTTGGAGACAAGAATAAAGTGGCAGTACATCCTTCATATTCCAATCACAATCGATCCTTGGAGACATGAATCAAGGGCCAGTACATTCTTCAAATTCCAATTACACTCGTTCCTTGGAGACAAGATTCAAGGGTCAGTACATTCTTCAAGTTCTAATTACACTCAATCCTTGGAGACAAGAATCAAGGGGGAGTACATTCTTCATATTCCAATTACACTCGTTCCTTGGAGACAAGAATCAAGAGGCAGTACATTCTTCATATTCCAATTACACTCGATCCTTGAAGACAAGAATCAAGAGGCAGTACATTCTTCAAATTCCAATTACACACCATCCTTGGAGACAAGAATCAAGGGGCGGTACATTCTTCAAATTCGAATTACACATGATCCTTGGAGACAAGAATCAAGGGTCAATTCATTCTTCATATTCCAATTACACTCGTTCCTTGGAGACAAGAATCAAGGGGCACTACATTCCTCAAATTCCAATAACACTCGTTCCTTGGAGACAAGAATCAAGGGTCAGTACATTCTTCAAATTCCAATTACACTCGTTCCTTGGAGACAAGAATCAAGGGGCAGTAAATTCTTCAAATTCTAATTACACTCCATCCTTCAAGACAAGAATCAAGGGAGAGTACATTCCTCAAATTCTAATTACACTCGATCCTTGGAGACAAGAATCAAGGGTCAGTACATTCTTCATATTCCAATTACACTCGATCCTTGGAGACAAGAATCAAGGGGCAGTACATTCTTCAAATTCTAATTACACTCGATCCTTGGAGACAAGAATCAAGGGTCAGTACATTCTTCATATTCCAATTACACTCGATCCTTGGAGACAAGAATCAAGGGGCAGTACATTCTTCATATTCCAATTACACTCGATCCTTGGAGACAAGAATCAAGGGGCAGTACATTCTTCGAATTCCAATTACACTCGATCCTTGGAAACAAGAATCAAATCCACTGCCATGTTGAGCCTACAAACCGTCAGCTAAAATCAATCTCTGAGGTGTAGGCCTCACATAGGCTTTTGGAAGAAGTTGCTTTCAAAGCATTAAAGCATGCCCTCTGTACCAATGCTGTTCTCAGATATCCAAACTATGAGAAGGAGTTCAGTTTGGCAATTGATGCTTCCAATGTGAGTTTAGGAGCTGTACTCTCACAGAGAGATAATGAAGGAGAGGCAGACCAGTAGAACCCTCTCCAAACATGAGAGAAATTACAATACCACAGAGATAGAACTACTGGGAGTAGTGTATGGAGTATTACACTTCAGACACTACCTAGAAACTAGGCACTTCCAATTATACACAGACCATGCAGCCCTAATTCCACTATTAACCAATACAGGACTCACACATAGATGGGCCAGATGGGCTCTAGACATACAACAATTCTCATTCACCATTCAACATATGAAGGGTGATGATAACACACCACCAGATGCTATGTCTAGAAGAGAATACCCAGATTCTGGACCCATGACTAACCCTCCACCCCCACCAAGGAGAGTTAGAGCAGCCAGTAGAACCAAGTTTGCAAAAGTAACAAAGAAAGTACCATTCAAAAGGGATGATCCACCCAACAGCATTGAAAGGCCAGAGACACCCATTAGAGGTATCTTGAAACAATCTACACACTATGTGTTTTGCCATTGTGAGAGAGAATACTCACAACTCTTTCCAGATAATGACTTCGAGCCTATTGAATTCTCATCACTCAATCAGATGCTGAAGGCAACTCCTAAGGAGCCATCCTTCACCCCACCTGACTCAGATGATGAAGATTCAGAAGACACAGTATATGCTATTACTGAAGCAACTTCCAAAACAGTCAGATTCTTTGAACCAATGCAGGGAGAGGATACATCAAACCATTTGTGTCCTATGACCACACGCTCAAAGACTAGAGAAATGATTTAGGAGGGCACACCAAAGCCCCCGACACAATCACAAACTATTCTAAATGAGAAAAAGGTCACAGGAAACAAACCTACCAAAACCCCACCTGCCAGGAAAAATGTCACAAAAGACACTGTATCTAATAAATCAAAGAACTCTGAGAGACAGAAGAATGACAATAAGTAAAATGTGCCTTTAAAGAAAAAGGTTGCCACTCCCACCAAGGCAAGAATAGGCCCTCCAAAGGAGCCTACACACCAAAACAAGAGTGACACACCCCAACAAAAGGCACAATATAGGCCAATAGTCGATGAAAAAGAAAAAGAAAGAGACAGAATAAAACAACATGTGCTAGATATAAATCAGTTGCTGGATCAGATTCCCGACACATCCATCTCAGGTACAAACCTTGGCTTAGAACAAAGGAAGGACAAGGAACTTTTGCCCCTCATACAATATCTTGAGGATGGGACCTTGCCTGCGCCAAAAGCACAAGGAAATAGAATCATCAACCAAGGCCAGACATACACCTTGGTAAATGGTACATTAGTCCATATATGCCCCATAAACTGGAGGAAAACCAATACTGTTGTCGATCGTTAGTCAGTCACGACAACTTAAGTATGTGGCTGGCAATAAGGTATTCATGTCATGTAGCATAAAACTCTATTAGAGGTAGGAGAATGCTAAAGTTAGATCTGGTGACTGTACCAGGATGTGAGACAATTTAGTCACAACAGGATACAAGAAGGGGATTAACTCCCAATAGGATGTAATGTGAGGGCTAACTCATTACAGGACATTGGAACAGGAACTCCTCATACCAGGATGCTGGTGATAACAGGACATTGAGTCATGCCCTTAGCAGGATGCACTTTAAGCAGGATGTAATCAATACCTCCGGGAGGCAGAGCCATAAACTTGATCCCATAACAGGATGTAGCCACAGCTTATAAAGCCTAACATCCCTGCCTGATTCAGCAGGGGGAAATTCATTCATGGACACAGTGCTGGCGAAGACTGCTTCGTGATACTGGGTGACTGATTGCCAGTTCTATATGGACTTAGCCCTTTGTGATTACATGGAGACAGGGCAGAGCCATTGGCTGGGTGTTACGGCATATGGGAAAGGTGGCTTCCTGGTTGGTATTGTGTGTTGGACAGTAGAGCATTGTGACTTAGGAGCCATCAGATGCATTCTCCGGACATTACTAAGGTTGATATGAAATGGTGCATAATGTGTGTTAGTCAGTAAATAAAGCCTATGATATATAATTACCTCTGAGAGTGCTCTCTTGGACTATTACTTAGTACAGGCCTTGCCTGGCAACTACTTTGGTATGTGGAGTTGGGAAAGGATTCAGTATTACCACTAACAACAACAGGAAGAATTAAGGTAAGCTTTTAGACCTTATGCTACCCCAAATCCCCCCAACAAAGCATCCAGAATAATACTGTGCCACTTCAAATTGTTATGCCACAGCAATGGGTAACAAGTACACTACAGTATTTCCATGACTCATCTACTGGTGGCCATCTTGGCTCAAGTAGGATAATGTCAGCAGTCTGACCTAGGGTATATTGGAAGTCTATGCTAGCAGACACAACCAAATATGTTTCCACCTGCCACACTTGCCTCACAGCAAAAAGGCAAGTACACTCACACAAAATACCAATGACGGTGAGAGATTACATGGCTTCACCAATGAAGTTCCTGAACCTCGATGCAGTGGGACCACTTCCCACAACTGCCAGGGGAAACAAACATATACAAGTCTGCATAGATTATACTACCAGGTATGTAACAGCTTGGGCTACTACTAACTTAAAAGCTGAAACAACAGCAGCAGAGTTCTACAAGAATATTATTTGTCATCATGGAACACCAGCCACTCTCCAAACAGACAATGGAACATGTTATACAGGTGCAAAGTTCACAAAATTAACTAAACACCTCAAGATCAAACATAAATTCTCCTCACCGTACAGGCCCTTAAAGCAATAGCCTTGTAGAGAGATTCAATGCTAGCATCGGCACAGTGCTCAGATCATTCTGCTCAAAGCATCAAAACAATTGGGATTCATTTATTGAACCCATAACCTTTGCATTAAACAACACCGAATCCCACACCACAGGATTCACCCCTTTCTTCCTACTCTATGGAAGAAACCCAGCCACCCCAATGGACTTAGGGCTGGGAATACAGGAAGACATATCCACCGTAGCAGACCATGTAGCTAACATGATAACAAATCAAGATACCTCTAGAAGGAAAGCTATACAAAGGGTCGCCAAGCTACAAAAAGAAAGGAAGGATAGATATGATAAGAAACTTACACCACAGGAAATCAAGGTCACCGACATAGTGTACCTCAACATACCAAGAATCCTGACCAACACAGAGTGTAAAAAGCTTCAACCCCCTTTCTATGGGACCATGTTGTAGTAGACAGACCTAGTTTGACAAGTGCCAAACTCAAAGACTTGGACACCAATCTACTGGTGGCCAGACCTGTACACATAGACAGACTGAAAAAAAGGTTGTAGCTGTCAGGAACAATGAATTTGCACACAGGCTTATTCCACATGAAGCCAAATACAACAAAATCGTAAGGAACAAGAATAATATCACCCTTACAAGAGAAACCACAGGTATAGGCCCTATTAAGCCTAGGCCTGCAAACCACATGTTAATAAAAACATCTAAATGTGGTGCAGTTTCAAGAAATTAGAAACATATTGAGATACCTAAAGAACATAAGATTTTCAAAATTTATTACAAATTCTTTTCAACCACACATAAGCATGTGTGACTGAAATTGGATTAACTATATATATATATTGGGATATATGTGTGTGGATTCATTATAATGATGTAACATTATATAAATTGAAACTTATATATGTGGAATATTGTAAGAAAACTGTATTTTAATGCACATTTGTTTGCTTACTTTGAAATGTTTGTGGTAGCCTGTGGTTACTACAGACTACTTGGAGGTGGAGTTAGGAAAAGGTGTGAAAACTTGTCAGATTTAGCCATAATCCATACAGGCTGTAGTGGTGCAAGCTGGGACTTACTCCAGGGTGTGAGAAGCTAGGTATAATGGAAGGTGTAATAGCAATGTGTGAAATCTCCTAGAGGAGGAGTACATATAGAGTTGATTTCTCAGTGGAGAGACACACCCCTTACCAGAGTCAGGACAGGATATCAGGACAGCACACAGCAGCCAAGAGCACCATGGAGGAGGCATGGTTGAGGTTTGGGTGTAGCTCTGTCCTGGGCCAAGAACAGTTACATAGGTGCAGTAGTCCCA
Source organism: Acholoe squamosa (assembly GCA_949317995.1). Lineage (NCBI taxonomy): Eukaryota > Metazoa > Annelida > Polychaeta > Phyllodocida > Polynoidae > Acholoe > Acholoe squamosa. The sequence goes on from OX439047.1 coordinate 12,442,711, forward strand.
ACAAAAGGACCTTAGGCATGTATGAGGTTGAGTTACACCTTGGAACTGTGGAGGCCAGCCTGGACTGTCTCGGGTGGGTGAGGTGCTAGGAAGGCATTTTGCCCAATAAGGTATTGTGATCTTTATTTTGACTCTGCTTCGTATTGTATCCTTGCTCTATGGTGTTGGAACAGATGTTGTACATCCACTGTGCTAATGGTTTTGTAGGTGCAGATTGTTATAATCTGAGTGATATAGCTATGTGCTATGGAGATATTGTTTGACATTTGGAATGTAAATTGAGAGTTGTACATAATTGAAACTATTGAGAATAATTTGTGACATATTAATAAAGATATCTCTCGAGATAGTGAATAACACCAATAAATGTATTATGAAACTGCATTCTAGCTCCCTTTTGATATGCAGTAATACATTTAGATCCCAAGGATTTTGATAGTTATTAGTAACTGGAATATAGTATAAAGAGTAATATAAATGTTATGGGGAAAGGACTTGATTCTGCCCCGTAATCCAATTTTATCCGAACTGGGTAGTTTCACCCTCCCCCTAACACACACACATATATATATATATATATATATATATATATATATATATATATATATATATATATATAAAGCCATCAAATTTGTAGAAATATCAGTAGGTTATTACCACTGAAAGACTGGGACCCTCCAAGTAAAGCAGACATAGAGTCTAAGAAGAGTAAGGGTAACACAATGGAGTGTCTAAAGCCTAATCCCCACATGAAAGAGCGCACTATGCCAACATAGCAGTCTATAGAGATCAATTGACCTCATAAGCTACCCTCAGACAACTGTCTAGATGGTCATGAATGGCTGTCCTGGATGACAGAAGGAGCTAATTACCAGTACACAGATTACACAATAGACCCCACAGTTGCAGACACTGGAGATCAATGCATTGACTCCAGAGAAAAAATACCAGGCCCTCAATGGATGTGGGTAGGGTAGGCTACATAAGAAGCACTGTGGACCATAGCCCACCATCAGTGTTCATCCAGCTGCAGTCTGGAACACAAGTCTATAGGACCCCACTTTGGAACTAGCCAGCCCACTTCTCCATTAGGAGAGACTGCACTAGGATAAACACACCTAATTCACCTTCAACCTGACCTTACCATTTATTGGTCAATCTTTATAAACTCACCGGACATATTGCGAAGACAGCTCAATCTTGCAAAGGAACAGTTTGAACCACTGCATTTAAAGTGTTACACCATACACTTCGACTTTACCAGCACCCAAATACTACTAAATTTGACAAGACTTTAAACAGCAAATTTATTATTGCTTTACACAAGCACCATGGGGAGACTGAGAGTTGCACCCATACTGCTAACTATGCTGTTATTATATATCATAGAACAACTTGCTGCAGGCTATACCCCTGTGGTGAGACCAAACATAGGAGTAGTATTCAAACCTATCCCTCAACCTTTGGTCAATGGACATACCACCACAACACTGTTGCTAGCTATTCCCTACAAGATACCTCGGGCACCCGTTACCCAAGGATCCATAAGGGATAGAATACTCCAGTTGACCACTCCTACTCTACAAGACCACACCTCTGGTTAAATTATCCAACAAGCCAAGGAGCTTGATACCTTGCTGGAAATTGCAGACAAGGAGATAAATGAAACCTTAGCCTCCATCAAATTGTTTTTATCCAACCCCATAAACACATTGGACAAGGCCAAAAGAGAGGCCATACTGGGTTTTCTAGCACCCCTATTTCGCGGTGTACTAGGTCTAGCCACAGTAGAAGATGTAAACCAAGTTATGGGACAGCTTAAGAACATAGATGACATACTAAGGAAATTTGCTAAACAAGATCAGGAAGCAGCTAATCTCATCGAAAAAGATCACAGACAGACAAAATAAGTTTGTTAAAGCATACATCCAAGATAAGAAGATACTGGACAGTACCATCAACACCATAGGTGACACCGTCAACCTATGGGCCTCTAACATGTCCAGGTCTCTCGACTCATATTAAAGGCACGAGAAGACTCAAAGGGAGAAAATGCAAGTATTAAATGATGCATTAATCATCATAGCAGCAAGAATGAATACAGTACAATCACTGCAAAGAACCAATGCAGCTTTGAGGATGCTATCATCAGGAATACTAACCCCTGATATAGTACCACCCTCAGACCTTGCTAGATACTTTATTGACATTAACAACAAACTTATGATTACACACCCTGGAGCACAAGTTGCAATTAATGACTTAGATTTCTATTATTCTCAGAAGCTGACCTCATACACCTACTCAGCTCACCATATATATATTCATCTGGACATTATAATTCAATCTACTATCTCTACCTTCAAACTATACCAAATGATTACATCACCCATGCCTATAGACACACAGGAGACCCCCACCAAAGGAGTCACCAGATTGCAAACCATAACTGAGTTCTTAGCAGTATCTTACGACAAATCATTATTCATTGAATTGGACTCAGCTGATATCCAGGCATGTGAAGGTACTACAGTAAAGGTATGCAGAGATGTAAATGGAAGAATTTATAAGCTCAGGCCTACATGCCCTGTAGCCATTTTTACTAACCTGGCTCAACAGATTAAGGAACATTGCAAGTTTACAGTTTCACCACTGCAAGCACCCATGCTATTTCCATTTCTGAAGATGAGTATCTGGTCACTACTAATGAACCCCACTACTTTATCAACTGCCATGGTAAAACGTCTGAAACTCAAAAAGCCCAGTCCTACTCAATCATATGTGTACCCTGTGGGTGCACAATCAGTGTAGGAGAATTTTCTCTTCAAAACACAAGGTTGCCCTGTAACTCAACCTTATCATTTCATTACATTCTTAAGACAATTAATTTACCATTCATGGCAGCACTTAACCAGATTTCTGAAACCAAACCAGATGAAAGAGAGAATCTTCCAAATTTCCCAGTAGTAAACCTTTCTAGGACCCTAGACAAACTACAGGAAAATCCAATCATAGATGATATTACTCAACTAAATCTAGAGCCCTTTGCCAAAACAGTATTAAATGATGCTTCCAACCTTGATCAGGCAATGGAAACACGTTCCGTAGAATCACACCTACGTAGAGTTACAGAGCATCCAATTTTCCAAAGCCTAGGACTCATCTTAGGGATATCAGCTCACATTTTTATAGTATGTACATACTCCTCAAACTATACAGACTAGGAGGGACTGTAGCCTACCTGCCTACAGCCAAAGCATTCAGACTAGTCACCGAGCTGCCCCTACACAAATTGCTCCCAGATAAGAATCCTACCAAATTTACCCCTACAGAGAAAACCCACAACCCTTTCCTCACAATTCAGGAAACCCACACCCTGATAATTGCTATATTATTCACCCTGACCATCTACTCAGCCTTCAGCATAATGAAGTACCTTAAGAAATTTGCACAGACACACTGTGGTAAGAAAAACGTGGCCAAGCGAGACTCAAACTTCACGCTAACCTTGAGGCCAATACCACATGAATTTGATGAGATTAAATCAGCAGCTGCCCCAACTTATAAGGATATAGTGGTTAAAACCTTCCCACTACCTATATTTGGTGCATTCCAGGCTATATTTACCTGGAATGCACCAGCAATTATAACAACACAGAGAGGAGAATTTGCTCATCACCTCCCTCAGGTGATACACCTACCTTGGCGCACTAGGTTCAGCACCATACCAGCCCTTAAAAACAAAGGACTGTACTACTCCATGCTTCTCCAGAATGATTGTGGCACCAGCCCGGTGACCATGACAGCACTGGAAAATACAACAGATATAATTATTGATGAACAACAGGAGGAGACCACAAGGTCAAACATGCAGACCATTGCTAATTTTCTAAACCACCAGCCCTCCCCGGTGACTGTGGAAAAAGCCTAGACTGCCCAAAGCCTAGACTGCCCCCCAGTCCACCAGCAGGAGATACTATACCAGGAGACAGATTTCAGAACTTTTCGGACAATTGGCTGGCCCTGAAAAGCGCCTTTTTGGTATTGGGTTTTAACACCCAGGGTCAGGCAGCACGATTCATCAGAGAGCCTCCGGCTCCACACCAGCAACAAGAGGGGGACTTGATCCAAAGAGATGACCGTGATCTTGATCCCACTCGATCAAGCGGGCCTCCAGCGATCCCAAGGCATACTTCGCTGTGGCAAGAAGGGTCCCCGGAAATGGTGAAATCAAGTAGACAGACGGACATGAAATAATCCCACATGACGCGCTCATGCGGCCCGAGATCGAGATCCGTGGGCCAGGACCCTAAGGACCTGGACCTGGCCAAAAGGGCCAAAGTGGCCCCCCGGCGCAAAGTTGAGCCTAGGAAGTACCGACAATGGTACATGCCGACAATAACATCGCCATGGCCGCAGATCTCCCGGTAGTTCCTAATGAGATAACCAAGATGTAGGGCTTGGCTGGCCTCCACCCTGGACCTGGCCAAACTGCCCACAATCATCACCTCAGACACGGGCAGGCCAAAAAGTGCTTGATGATGAGCCATGTTGAACTACAGTGAACTACTGATACCCAAAACCAGCCACTCCCGCCTTTCATGGACCCACCCACCACCCTGAACTGTCCACTGACACCAGGCTGGGCACTGCCACAGCCACATGTCAAAATCTGGCACCTAACACCTCAAAGTGCCACCACTGCATGAGCACATCAAGGCGAGATTAGACATCTCACACCTGACACACGCACCTCCACTGTCAATAAATTAGTATTGAAATTGATTTAGAGAAAAAAATATATACACAGCCACTTGTTGATGTATAATATGAAAATCTATGGTATTCTCACAAAATCTTGATGATTAATGTGCACATGCATGCGCAAAATTGTACTAAGTGATTTAGGAATTGTACAAATCTAAAATATTATACATGAATGCAAGGTAGATAACTAAGACAGTTTTTGTACCACATTAGCACTTGTATACTATACCAAGGTCTACTTAAAAGCAACACGCTTTAGGTAACCAAGAAATTGTTGAAAATGAAATGCGTGAAATATAGAAATGACAAATCTTATACACACACAAAAAAAAAGAAGAATATATTCAAAATGACTCATGAAAAATGTTGAAATGTAAAGTAATTACTTAAGATACTCACCAAATAATCTTTTTCAGGGACATGTACTCAAGAAGCATACTGGTGGTATGCTCCTTAAATGCTGGGGAAAAGTCAATTAAAGCAGCGGCCCACTGTCAAAATTGCCAATTAATACACCCATATAGCAAAATTACAGAGTAACTCAGAGACAAACAAGGAGATTGTACATAAAGTACTCCGCTTTTCCGGCCCTCAGAAAAATTTGTCTCAAGAAAATCCCAAAAATTGTATGTCGTGTACCAAAATTGTACATTTTTACTCAAGTACACGAGAGATTGTATGTTTATACACTAAATTGTACATTTGTACTCAATTGCACACTAAATTGTATGTTTGCACACTAAATTGTACATTTGTACTCAAATTGCACACTAAATTGTATGTTTGCACACTAAATTGTACATTTGTACTCAATTACACACGAAATTGTATGTTTGCATACTAAATTGTACGTTTGTACCCGATTGCACGCTAAATTGTATGTTTGCACACTGGATTGTACGTTTGTACCCAATTGCACGCTAAATTGTATGTTTGCATAATAAATTGTACGTTTTGAACCCAATTGCACGCTAAATTGTAAGTTTGCACACTAGATTGTATGTTAGTACCAAAACTGTATGCCAAATTTATATATTATTCACCAAAATTGTATGTTGTACACAAATTTGTATTTTTGTACCCCAAAATTGAAAATGAATAGGCAGATACACCAATTTATGTAAGGAATAAGGCAACTTCAAAGCCATGTTGAAAGTCAAGCATACTTAAGTCTGTTTGGCATCCAAACCAGAAAGTTGCACAATTTATGGTCAATGCAAAACTAGAATTAAGGAAATGTATTTTTACCCAAAAGAAGAAAAAATGAAAAGAAAAAACAAAGTTGCTGCTAGTTTCAGAATGGTTTGGAGTTTTTGCCGAATTTACTTGTTTCAAGCCTAGGCCTATGGGCAACGTCCGAAACTAAATCGACTCTTTCTCTGCAACTACTGAACGGATTCCTATGAAAATTTCAATAAGGTCTCCTTGTGAGCATAGGAAAGGTCGCTGGTAGTTACAAAATGATTTGAATTTTTTGTAAAAACGACCCCCTTCAAGCCTAGGCCTATGGGCAACATCAGGAATTAAATTGACTCATTCTTTGCAACTACTGAACCGATTTCTATGAGAATTTAAATCTGGACTCCTTGTGGACATAGCAAAAGTCGCTGCTAGTTACAGAATGGTTAGAATTTTTTGTCAAATTGACTTGTTTCTATGGGCAACGTCCGGAATTAAATTGACTCGTTCTCCGTAACTACTGAACAGATTCCTATGAAAATTTGGATTAGGACTCCTTGTGAGCATGGCAAGTCTCTGCTAGTTACAGAATGGTTTGATTTGTTTTGGACAGTAACTACTATGCCTAGCACGTCACCAGGGTTATGTGTCATGTGCACACAGAATGAGTGTTTGGCCGTGACTGTTGATGTGTGTTGTTTATTGTGATTATAATTAGATCTAAGCTCTAGGAGTAGGAGTCATAGTATGACGATGACAGTTGAACAAACACTGTCAGTCAATGTATCTTTAGGCCTAGAATAAAAGTATTTGTGACTGTGCCTTGCCCACCTCATTATACACCCCAATATATAGGTAGAAATCATATCACCTTACCTTCACGATAAAGTGAAATCCACCACTATGTTCAAGCCACAAGCTGTCAGCAAAAATCAATCTCAGAGATCTAGGTGTGTCATAGACTTATAGAAAAGGTTGGGGCCAGCGTGGTTTCTCCGGGATTCTGAAGATCCGCTGGTGGCTGCTGTTTGCTGGTGAACCCCTAGTGACCAGTCCGGGATACCAGTCCGGCCAGACGGTCTCAAACGCCTGCCGCTATGAGAGTCGACTGGCACGCGCGAGGCTGCATCAGTGTGAGCTGAATCAACAGCAGAACCTGCAACAGGAGCAACCCTTGCATCGGTATCTCAGGACTTTTGGGAAGAGGATAACCACACACCATCGGTTGTGGTTGTGGAGGGT